>OZ005659.1:241191546-241399046 GCA_963930645.1 Salticus scenicus
TACAGTTACAAATTCAACTGACAACGTTTTTGCTGATTTTGCGGGCTTTTCCAAGCTTTATTTCATAATATAACATTTCGTATAATATATTAATTATATTATGCTTTTTATAATGTATAATCTTCAGTTGCTTGTGTTATTTATTTATTTATTTTAATTATTAATAATTATTATCATGTTTTTGTTTCCTGGTTTCTGAACATAATAAGAATGATATAATTCGAATTTAACTCGTCGTCTGATTCCAGGGGAGATATGTAAAAAGTATAGAGGAAGTTGGGAAGCTTTGTGTTCTGGTGGATATAGGTATGTCTAGGATAGATATTTCAGAGAAAATGCAGTGACTCTTTCTCTATATTATTTATTTAAATTGTGACGTCCGAATTAAGGAAGTTTGTGTTTTGGCAAGAGGAATTTTGAGGTTTTAATATTCATGCTTCTAGATATTACTAAAGTGATTCGAAATATCTTCGGACTTTATCATTTAAAAATATAATTTCGTGCGAGCTAATTTCTTAGGCTTATTCAACTACCCAACTGACATGTGGAAATTTGTGAAGTATTAAAGAAAGTTGCATTTGGAAGCAAAGTTGTTTTTGAGACAGAAAGTTGTAAATTAAAGGAAGTTGTTTTTGGTTTCCATATGAATTTAATATACAAATGTTGTATTAATAATTTCCTTCTGACATCCATTTATGCAAAGCAAAACAAAACTAATGGTCACAATTATAAGGCGTGATAGAGCTTTTCAAAACAACTTTTATCACACAAGATCGGTCCGGAAAGCAAAGTGCGAGCCGCGAGAGGGCGGTTTCTCTTGAGTGGATTAAACGTTGCCTTTCGTAAAACCTATCATTCAGCAACTATTTCTTGCCAGAGATGAAAAAATATTCAAATATGCCATCTAAATACGCCCATAAAATCACCAAAGAAACTTGTCGCCTGAATTAGTGTCGTAATTCAGATGTTAGGGAAATGCTATGAATCTTTCAACGTCTACATGATTTATTCCGTCGCTGAAGAGAAGCCTGCAATGCAACTGATGATCGCTTATTTAAACATTTGTTTTAATGTTTTCAATAATAAATATTATTTATCCTTTGATATTCGTCTTTATTGCATTACCCATTTTCACCAAGCAGGCGCCCTCTAGTGACTCACACTTTGCATTCCGACTCCACATTATACGAGGGAAGTTACTTGCTTTGGCAAGTTTTATCACCCCTTATAGGACCTTTAGTTTTGTTACATCTTGTATTAATATCGCATGCCTTAAAAAATAAATAAATATATAAAAATGAAAGGTAACTTCCTCATAAAATAAATAATTTTAAAAAAATTAGAAACAAAAATTAAAATAACTATCCCACGCAATTTACTATTTTCACCCATAATGATTTTTTTTTCCTTACAAAAAAGTGGAAAGTATTTCATATTTTATGAGTCGTGCATTATTTTACCATTTGGGTGCATACGTGAGTGCATGCGGCCGTTTATATTCTTGCGTACATGCACATATTCAAAGATGCCTATCATATTTGTACGTTCGTGAGCGTATATGTGTGTGTTCCTTACATGTGATATACAGTCGGCAGCAAAATTATTGAAGCACACATCCACATTTTTCATATATATATTTGTACGTTCGTGAGCGTATATGTGTGTGTTCCTTACATGTGATATACAGTCGGCAGCAAAATTATTGAAGCACACATCCACATTTTTCATATATATATATATATATGTTTAGTTTGGTCGCTAATTTTTATGATAAACTTACTCTTTTATGAACAACATAAAGACTAAAATCATGACACGGGAAATAATTCCTTGATAAAACAGTATTAGGTGCACATGTTTTAAATATGAATTATTGTTAGTGCTTTAATAATTCTACTGCCGACTGTATATATGCATGTTGTATGGTTGAGTTTGAGAATGCGTGAGTTCGCAAATGTAAAAGCATCCCGTAATGTGGACTCAGCTTTATACCATGTTACAAGTAACAGCATTTTCCGACTAATAAGTAGTACTGAAAAAAAGTTATTTCAGATTTTTAACACGAGGGGTATTTTAAATACTTTAAAAGTATACATTTGATTCTACAATTTTATGTATTTTTGTAATTTTGAATTTTTCCAATTTTAATGTGCTAGAAATACTTTTAAAAATATTTCATGATCAAAATAAAAAGAAATTATCTTTTATGCATGCACAATTTTTTAATTTCTTTATCCGATGAAAAAAATAACATATTTTAAATATGAAAAGTAGAGTTAATTAATAAATAGTTGATACATTTTTATACAAGGAAACAATGTAAACAATTTTATTTTAAATATTCTTTGAAATAAACGAATGCGCAAAATATTAATTAAAATTTTCTAAATTTAGATTTAAATTACGGAGTGCTGTTGACATTTTCAAAGAAATTAGCGACAATAATGTTTATTTTTTTCCGGTGCACGAATAATGAAGTGTGTTTATATTTTCTCTTTAAGTTTGAAATTTTTTAATTAATTTCTAATTTATAAATGAACATAATAAAAATGTTAAATTTGTTTTTATGTATTTTTATTTCCTTTTTCCTGTTTGTTACTTGTAATAAATAATAAAAAAATAATAATAATATTTAGACTTAAATTCATTTTTATATTAATACCTTTTTCACTGCATTGAGAAATGTTTTATATACGATACTGAGAAAAATAAAATAATAGATTCGAGTGAATCTATTTTTTAACAATAAATATTTTCCCCTATTTTTGAGGAGTGATATTTTTGAATTTATTGATATATTTTGTAAGAAAAAATTAATAATAATAATTTTTATTGGTTTAATTTAAAATAATGACCATACGAAATGTCTATGTTATATATGTATATATATATATATATATATATAAATTCATAATTATTATAAATTATCAGGTTTTATCCGCTTTGCTGGTTAATAAACATACTCACACTTTTTTTACTCTTTTTTATACTTTTAAAAACAGATTCACTCGTTTTTTATATCGCTTTATATACAAAAAAAAAAAAAAAAAAAAAAAAAAGGAGAGAAAGAAAAAGAAAAAAGAAAAGAAAATGCATTGAAAATTCTCAAACAGAGTGCCCACTGCCTCCTGCAGCGTAATCCGCGGGTACGTATCCCTATAGCCAGTGACTATGCCTTACCCGTGGACTCTCATTTGGGTGCTTATCGGATGACCGTCATAATTTAATTAATTTAAAAAAGTAATCGAAAATTTGGAAACTGGCCTTCGAATTGCTACTGTACAGTTAATACGTACAGCCAAGCAAGTCTGTGTAGCTCTACGGCTAGCTTTTTCATAAAAAGCTACGGTTATATATACACACACACACATCTTCTTTTATTTTATAGTATATGAAAACATTTATAACCTGTAAATCAAAAGTACTTTTTAAAAAATTACAATAAAAAGAATCATGTGATATTGAATTTAAAATAAAACTAAAAATTAAATAAAATTGTAGCGAATCAAAAGCAGATTTTTTTTTTTTTTTTTTTAATAAAATTTATTTCCATTCTCTTTCACACGATATTCATCTCTGAATTGTTAATTCAAGAATCTGGTCATTTTGAAGGTGATAATTGATTATAATTAAATAAATAAATAAAAAAAGTAAATAAGGGTCTAGTGTAGATTAAACGATGAAAATCTTATCAAAACGTGACGATATATTAAATAGAAAAATAAATTTACACTTTCTTATACTATTTTAAAAAGAATTCCAGAAAACTAAGTGAACTCACATTCCGTTCAACATTACAGATTTGGAAAAATATCGCCCTACATTGAATAAAAAATCTGTTAAGAGACAGAGAATTTCTGTTAAAATAGAAAATTTCTTGCTAAAACAAAAAAATTATGTTTTAAAGAACTACAGAAATTTTGTTTAAAATTGCAATAATGATATAAAATAGATTAAAAATGATGATGTATAATATATATATATAGATAACACAGACTAAATCAGATTTATCAAAAATAAGAATAGAAAATGTGTTATTTTAGCAATCGGCTACTGATACTTCGTCTGATCTTTGTTTAGCTATGTCATATGACCTCTCACGTCAGGTGGGAAGTGCCTATTTGAAGATTTCAAATCTGTAAAAAATATATCAAAACTATAATAATTGTTGCCTGAAGATACATTTTATCGAACAAAACTAATATAGTTCAACTTATAAATATTAAATGAAAGTATAAGATTTTATAGACAACCGTCAGTGATGCCAGGTCTCCATAAAAAAGAAATATTTTATTTAATAGGACGCGAAATAAAATCAAACAGATTTAAATCTTTTGTTAGAAAAACAGGAAATTTCTAATACGCAAGCGAAGTGATGACGTCACTGGCCATCCCTGGATGCAAGAAAAAGGTTTCCTATGTTCATTTCCCATTGGATTTTTTGTAAAAAATTATTAAAAATTGAAGAAAAATATTTCCCTATTTTAAACCCCATATTTGGGTATAGGTATGTACTAGTTATCGTGTGCATGCGTTAGATTAAGTTATATTTAATGTAAAGTTGATAAAATTTGAATTTTAAATTTCAAAAGTCTAGAAAAAAATGGCAAACTTCCATATTCGATTGAAAACATAAACATTTCATTTCAAAGGTTAATATTTACACAATAAATATCCAACAAATATACTAATTGAAAGGAAGATGATAAATATTCTATCATAATTTGAAGTCAAATTTGTTTTCAAATGTCTAATTAAAGTGCCTGATATAAGATACTCATATGTTGCAGCGGAATACATTTGATATCTGTCATCATTGGCGGAAAAAATAAATATCTCCAAGTTATCTGGCGGACATATTTAATTCCTTTCAAAAATCATGGTTATTTTGACAACTTATATTAAGAGAGTAATGAATAATATGAAACAATATTTCGTACAATACATATTACGAAAATATACATCTGGCATGTATATTTTCGTTTTACGTTTTTGATCGCCAAATGCAGAAAACGCCAAGGATGGCAGAGTTTTGAAACTTAAAATTAAAATTTTGTCAATTTGACAGCAAAATAACTCAATGCATCACATGCATACGATAACTAATACATATCTGTACCCAAATACGGGGATTAAAATCGTGAAATATTTTTTCTCGATTTTTAATATTTTTCTACAAAAGATCCAATGGGCGATTAACATAGGAAATATATATATATATATTTTTTTTTTTTTTTTTTTTTTTTTTTGCATCCATGTACGGTCAGGGACGTCACACTTCGCTTGCGTATTACTTTAAGAGAAATATTTTCATCATTTCCAAAAGATAATTTCTTCGAATCTATCATTTCTTTGAGAACTACTTTAGAGGTTTATACCAGAACGTCAGCAATTGCTCACAGTGTAGCCATAGATATAGTAATTTATATACATCTATCATCCCCATGTTATCATGCAAAGATTTTTCATGTCGAAAAATTTTTTGGCATCAGCCATTAACCTGTATTGAAACTCGGCAATTATAATGGAGTAGAATGTTGTTAAATTCTTAAAATGCGTGGCTTTCAACTGTACTAATAAATGGATGAAAGGAAAGGTAATACGTTTTCATAAGTACAGTCGGTATATTTATAGTAATTGTCAAAATCATTCTGTGTCTGGATGAACTGCGTAGGATATAACGTTGAAATAAGTGTTAGAGAAAACACCTTGCCAGGTGTTGGATATGTGGAAACGTATAATAAAACGAAAAACCTTTTTCGATATAAATTAAGTAAAGAAATTTTCATTGATAACCGTCGTCATTCATAACCGTTACAGACCGTCGTCAATTGCTTACAGCGTAGCACTAGCGTAATGTAAAAACCACTTAACTATAATACATTTAATAAAATATTTCGTAAACTCATAATTTTTAATACTGATTACCTGAATAAAATCTTTAAAATACATTTTTTGTTGTTGCTGTTATTATTATTATTATTATTATTATTATTATTATTTGGTAGCATTTAAAGTGTTAACCAAAAATACACCTTATTAGAATTAAAAATATTTTAACAATATATTTATATTTTTAGATACAAATAATTTACAAATTTAATATAATATCAATTTAATTTAACTATAATTTCATATTTCAAATCATTTAAACAATAAACTTAAATATATTTTAAGCTCTAATAATTAATATTTTAGAAAAAATCAGTCTTCTGAATTATTATGTTTCATTATAATAATAATTATAATATGATAAATAAATTTATATTTATGATCTAATATAATATTCATATTCCATGTTTTACGCTAATCATTGATAGAAAATTATTTTTTTATCAAACTAATTTTAGTTGAATATATATATATATATATATATATATATATATATATATATATATATATAGTTCTTAATATCATATGAACTTTAATGAAAAATTTGTATTATTTAATGATATAGTATGAAATTTAAGTTAGTTTAGATGTTATATATAGCAAGATACATATTAAATATTGTTAATTATATTTATGTAAGATAATATATATATATATATATATATATTAATGTTTGAGAAAATTAAAAAATATTGGAAAAAAAAAAGAACCTCTTGAAAACCAAAATTCATTTATTAAATGATACATAGTTGGAAACTGAAAAATAAAAATGATGTTACAAAAAATTATGAAAATCCTCTAACAAAAAATTTATTCCCCCCTCCCCCCCCCCCAAAAAAAAAGAAAGAAATCTTAACTATTCATTAATTTACAAACATGAGTTACCATTTCTTTCTCAGGTTTAGATTGTGGAAAAAAGTTTTTAAGCAAGTAAATTGTTTTTATGATCAAAATACATTTTTTTTTCTTACAGTGTAAAAAAAGAAAGAAAAGAAAAGAGGAAGAAATTAATACACAGCTGAAAACGTAAATAACAGAGATTTTGTATTCATATACAGACAAAACAGTTTTTATATATTTTAGAAAGTGGTTTATTTGTAGAGGAAAAAACGTATTTAAAAATAATTTGATAATTGGAGCATGTATTTGATAGATTTGGGTAATTGAATAAATATTTTTTTCTATAATTAAATATAATCTATTCATTAATTTGCTTGGATAAGTTAATTATTTTTTTATTATCACTTGATGATAGAAAACATTTAATGGTTTCCATAAGTAAATATAATTTCACGAGAAAAAATAATACATATATATTTACTATAGTTAACATTTAACTAGAAAATGAATTAATAAATATTTCTATAAAATATAAAGCGTGGGCTTTTATTTACTATAATTATGTTCCCCTTTTGTACAGTAACAGCAGCATGCATACATAAATACATACATACATATATAATATATGTATATGAGTTAAATATATATGTATATTTATATATTTAACCCAGTGATAAAAAGAATAGTTATTTGGAAATTAAAGATAAATTTGTATTAGTAAAATTTTCTTTTATAAAATATGTTTCATAATTGCTTTAGAAATACTGAATTAATTTTACCTTATATATTAATGAAAATATAATATGATAATATTATATTTTATAAAGTATAAAATTTCTGAGATTTATAAAATTAGTAATTTTATAATTTTATTTTTCAACAGTTTGCCATCTCGCATTACGAATTAAAGAAATTACAAAGGTTTCATGTCGTTATTCTTGTTGATTGTGAATAAATACTGGTGTTAATGATAATACAAACTTTGCAAACAACACCATAATATTCACTGTTAAATCGTGGTTCTTTGTATTAAGAGAAAATCGCTTTTATTTGAAATACATGGTGTATCAGCATATATAGTTAGGCTCCTCTTCGACTGACTCTGTCACGTTTAAAAAGGCTAAGAGTTTTCCTTGGACTCTGTCTGTGTGTGAACGCAAGTTGCCACCTCATTTTCATTCTTTAGTTAATTTTAAAAAATCTAATTGTTCGATCGATAAGCTGTTTAATCCGACGGATTTCCAAAAATCGCCCCTTTTATTTGGTACCTTATTTGTAACGAATTGTTGATTAGATTTTTTAACATTAATTAAATTATCAAAATAGACATGGCTTTAAAATAGACATTTAAATTTTTAATTCTTGCCATTTTTTTTTTCCAATCATAAAATTAAGTATGCTTAAATAATAATAATAATAAAGTATTAAATTTGCTCCTGGATATGAAATATTACGCCTATAAAATGATAATAATAATTTTAAATTTTAAAGGTAATGAAGAGATAAATAAAGTGCTAAAATTTCGCACGGTCTTGCTAGCAAAATGAATTATTTGAAGTGAGAAATAACTAAAATGAAATGATCATTTTTCAACGGGCGCCTTAGTCGCCCTACAACTAACTAGTTCATTATAGTTCAGATTTAAAACGACACACATTTCTAGTATTACTGTTTTAAAAAGACCCTATCTTCTAAAAGAATTGTATACTGAATATTGGAGTCAGTTGGAGTAAGGGAATAATTTGCACATAGCTTTCATTTCCTACCACCATGGAGCTAGAGAAATCATTCGATTGGGAGAAAGTATTTATAGGCGCACCAAATAATGTAACTCCGGTCTGCTTGGGGGCGTCACGAAGAAAAAAATCTTTTTTTTTTTATCATTTTTAGAACTGTTGAGTAATTTTTTTTAATAGCAATTTTGTTGTTCTGAAGAACGTACACTGTGAAAAATATGACCTATTTGCTGCCAGAATTTCTCTGTAATTAAAAAAAATACGCGTAATTTACGAAAAAATTACGTTGTCAGAACAACGTTACAGAGAATTTCTGGCAGCAAATAGGTCGTATTTTTCACAGTGTATAGATAGCGTCGGGGCGCTACTTATGGCGGTTTAGGAACGTGTGTTTAAGCGTGGTTGCATGCATGTATCATAATATTTTGTTTTTGGTGCATGAGATTTATCCACATGCATGTTGTGTTGAATATCCCTGTGGGGGTAGTTATCATAATTAAGCAGGATAGGGTGACCACATTTTTTAAAATTGAATTGAGGAGAAATGTAGTGGTATCCCCGAATTTCGAGAAAAAAAAAAAAAAAAGAACTAAAATTTGCAAAATTTTAGTAATTTTTATAAATGAAGTACATGAAAGTACTTATTCCAGCTTAATAAATTCTTAAAGCGTCCTCAAACCAGCGTCCTCCTGTGCTCTATTCTTTTAGGGGACGAAGGGTAGTTTTCGAGGACTGTCCTCAAGCTTGAAAGACGTCTGGTCATCCTAAAGTATGGAATCAGTTGGCATAGCTATTCACTGAGAAAAAAAAATATATATACCGCCTTCATCTAGAATGAATAAGTGGTAATTTTCTAAATCTCTTAACTATATAGATTTCCGAGCTATGCGCATATAAGGAACGACAATAAACCGGATAGACGAAATGATCAAGAAATTCTAGTCTACACATTTCTAGATGGTTACACAATATTCTGAATATTCTAAATATTTTGTATTGCGAGAAATTTTCGCTTGATTGTCTAGAATTGTGTAATAAACTAAGATTATAGTTGCTGAAACTCCCCTCTTGTATTTGCATTTATTTACAGAGATTTTTAAATAACTTTTCCCTCGAGAATATAGGCAAACGCTCTAGAATTCTAATATGGGTTTCTAGAACTCGCTTTCAAAGGGGACTAGAATTTATAAAGATGACATAGAGCTATTTTTTCTAGAGCCACAATTTATATTCTAGATGACAGTTACAGAATTATTTCTCAGTGTGATGTACATATAGCATAGCTTAGCTTTCTTTATTGATAGATGAAAGGGTCAAGAATCTCTCCATGTTGAAGGATTCCATCCTCTGCTTTTCGCCAGAATAATGATGATCCTTTTCTTTTGACAGTTCCCATGAACTCTGGAAAAACTGAAAAAAGTTACTAACAGGTCACATCGAACAGCATCTAGTTCAAGCCGCATCCGAGATTAGTTTGTATAGTTAAAAGCTTTTAGAAAATTTGTTCTGGGAGTTACTTAAACACAAATATAATTGATGGTTCATACATAATTTTGTAGCTGGAACGTTAAGCTTTCTTTCAAATTTACCAAATTTTTTGTAAATATTGCACACACACACACACAAACACACACACACACACACAAAAAAAAAAAAAAAAAAAAAAAAAAAAAAAAAAAACATAAAAGAAGAACTTGTGTACAGACTTATGGGACACTCTGTTTGAATGAATTGGTAGAATTGAACGCGGTTTGCGAAAAAATCATTCTCGTGAAGGGGATTTTGTATGGTAAAGGAAAAAAAAAATATTAAGCTATTTGTCGATAGAGGGATCGTTTGATCTAGTGCGTGACCAGATCAAACATTTTCTTAAAATAAATTTACTTATTCGCATGCAAATGTTTGCAGGCATATAAATTCTTCTCTATGTGTCCGTCGTCATCACAAATTACAGTTTTCAAGCGAGTTATAACACTGCTAACTGCGACTTCCTGCGGGAAAACATCTTCACCAATAACGCTTTATCCATCAAGTCAGCATCACAATTAAAACTTCATGCATTCACAAGTAGAAGGCAAAATGAGAAATAAACTGTTCTAATAGCAAAATTGTGCAATTTATAGGACTTTCATTTGCATACTTTTTTTTCACATTCGTGCGAAAAATTTAACTATTTGTCTAACTATCATCGACAAAAAATTTAACTATATTTTTTCTTTACTGGGAAAAAAAAAAAAAAATCCCTTTTTACGAAAATAATGTTGCGCAATCCGCGTTCAATTCTATCAATTCATTCAATATTTATGAATTTTTAATATATCTACAAACTTATGGGGTACCCTGTATATAAAGACATATGTAACGGGCTAAATCTTCTTAATTTTAGATTTAAGAAAAATAGAATATCATAAATCCGTTCAAACATTTTTATTTATTTTACGCATAAAATGAAATACACTGTAACATACTGGACACACCAGTGACGAATATTGTATAACTTAAAATAATCAAAATTGCTTCCTTACAGAAATATGATCTTTTTTCTTATATCCTTTTTCATTTGCGGAAATTAAAATTATCTGTTATTAATAGATACATAAAAAAGTTAAAGTTAGCGACCAATTACTTGTTTAATTAAAGCAATTAGTAGTGATATGCATTTTTTAAATTTATTAAGCAAATATAATTAAAAAATTCTGCTTGAAAAAATTATTTATATTATCAGCGTAATTCCTTAATTTTTCATGCTTAACAAAACTAATTTAATGAGAGTTTAACTGAAAAAAATATTAGAATATCACAGCGTTTATCTAATTAAGAAAGAATTATTTTTGAAACAATTACTTTTTTTCAATAATGTTTGCAATCATGTAGAAGATTATTTTTTCAAGCTGTTTTTCTTTCCATTACAATCTTTATTTGCAAATGAAAGCGTCGTGTTATTAAAATATTAAAAATTTACGTTATATATATATATATATATATATATATATAACTTCTTCTTCTTCATATATATGTATGTATATATTAACCTCTTCTAAACAATATTTTATTTGTTGTAATTTATTTTAAATATGACGCAATCTGCCTTTTGACATATGCTAGAATCGTCTCAGACTTTAGGCAGATGAATTTTATCGATGCAAAAGTTAGAGGAAAATTGTAGGCTGAGGTTGAGGACTATGCAACTGTGGCACAGTTCTAGCAACAACCTCAGATTTTTTAATTTAATTTCAATGTTAAAATTCTTAATTAAAAATAGATGAGCGCATATATATTTCTTAAATTAACTAAGAAAAATAAAATCTAATATATATATATACATATATATATCATCAATTTCAGTTTTTATGAGTCCACTGCAGGATGAAGACCTCTCCTAGGTGGTTCCAATTTGCCCGGTTTTCTCCAATTCTCCTCCATTATGTTCCCCTAATCTTGACAATTTTCCAATAACATTGTAGTCTTTCCTTTTCTCTTAGTATCCGAAATAGGATTTTGGTGGTCCATCTATCATTTCTTCTGTTAAGGTGCCCAACCGATCTCTATTTTAACTTCTTTACTCGCTTATCCGATATGGCAACTTTTAAAACAAACAGTTTTAGAGCCAGTTTTAGTGCCGATTTTTCCTCGACTAAAACTCCCTAGGGTTATAACAGACGGGTGAAAATTTGGATGAAGGAAGGCTAACTTTCGGCGCTTTTCACTTTTCTTGAAACGAAAAAAATACGCGATGATTAGTCTTAAAATTCAATTCGAATTCGCTTGTAGAATATCGCACCATTATTTCTGCTTTGAGCTTTGTTACAGCTATTATTATATTACCATACAAAATAAAAACGATTAATTCAAAGTTATTATTATTAAGGGATAAAATAAATGTGCTTAGGGATAATATTTCTTGTTCAAATATCCACTTTAAACGATTTCCATGTTCCACCATCTTTTGAAATGACGTATCAAAATAGTACATCCTGATTGAAAGAATCTGAGGAGATCTTGAGTATAGAGACAATTTTTCAAGACAGCACTGGAAAAGTTGGGCAAGTCCAGTATGCCCTATCCCACTGGGAGTACAGACGATTCCTTCTGGAATATAGGCGCTAATGAGCGGTTGCCGCTAAAATCGCCTATAAAGTTGTCGTGCCTGATAAGCCCCCTACGTAAACAATTAGATGCAACACAGACTAAAGAATTAGTAGGAATTTGAAGTTGTTTCAGTACAATCGACAATATTCATATAACACAGCGCTGCGAAAAAAAAAAATAATAATAATAATAATAATAATAATAATAATATATATATATATATATATCCAGCTCTGATACCATTTTTGCTGATTCTTTTGTAAAATTACCTCCTGAATCCAAATATGACTCCAATTTTGCCCTGTAACCCACCGTTTTCTAGGGACATCACCCCCTCTCTCAATTTTTATCACTGTACGCGGTAATTTTACGACCATGAATTTGATTTGGAGAATGAAAAAAAATTAATTTAACATCTAAAAACAAAAAAAATTATTGTTTAATAAATAACATTACTAATATATTAAAAAAAATATAGGACATATAATACATAATTTCATTGGCAACCCCCACCCCCCTTAAATTTTCTCTTGCCGCAAATGTTCATGTTTTAGAATTTTCCAAATCTGTAACCCCTCAGAAGATACTTAACAGTTAAAATATTCCTGTCCACCTCACCCCCCCCCCCTTAAAAATCAAATTTATAGCCATAAAATTACCGAAAAGTGATAAAAATAGGGGACCGTCTCTGAAAAACGGTGGGTGATAGGGCAAAATGGGCGTCCTATTCGGAATCAGGATGTCATTTAATATGAGAATTTGCAAAAATGGAGTTGGGGGCCATTTTCATGCTGAGCAGTGTAATTAGAGAAATTATTGAATGAAATATGATCCTCCTCTCTGTGTGGCTTTCGTGAACTATGAAAAAGCTTTTGACTCTGTATTATCACTAGCAGTTATGGATGCATTAAGGAATACTGTTATTAATTTAGAATAATTTACCTTTGTTAAAAACATTTATATGCGCGTGTGAGTATTGTAACAATGATGTAGAATTCAAGAAAACAGATGAGGAAATTACACCATAATCACCCGCAAGAAGAAAGTAATTTAAATAAATTAACTAAAATAAAATAAAATAAAATAAAATAAATAGTAATAATTTTAATATATATTAAAAAAAAAAAAAAAAGTGCTCACTGGAATATTATCGACAAAAACTGTTAAGTAAATACAGATGTCTATCCATACCGTATTTAAACAAAATGGATCTGATTTAAAAATAGAGTGAGAAATTATATATTGACAATAATGAAGAGTGTCCATCCATCTCAAGGTTTAACAAAAAGGAACAATAAAGAATTATTTAAAACTAGCAAACTTGTGCGAAACTTCCGCACTTTATTTCTTTTCTTATTTACTTTTAAAATTTAAAACTCATAAATATTATACCAATTTTACCAGCTAATTAAAATTTTAATTTACAAAAGCCAAATTATTATTAGAACTAAATTAACACTGCGCAACAGTGAAGCTAAAATCATTCAAAGAAATGGGTTTTAAAATAAAATTCATTGTCGACGACCCACATTTCATTCTTCCAGTTTTAGTACAGGACCCCCATGACGCATTTTAAATTTTTGTCGTCATGTTGGCGATCACTTTTTATTTATTTATTTTGGCAGAATTTTTTGTTTAAAAAAAAAAAAAAAAAAAAAAAACTTATTCTTCTTTTGATTATACTTTTTATGGTTGTGTGTTTTTTAGACAATTTATGATAATAATTCATATTTTGTATCTATCTTTAAAGTATTAGTATGTTTTAAATGGCGTTTGCAAATATTCTGAAGATGTAAATTTTAAAAATACATTTTTCTATAAAAGAATATTATCAAACAAATGTCGTCCTTTTTACCTATTAGATCCTTGAGTTGATTTCGCGTTCTTAAATATTGTCCATTTATAAATATTATTATTTTATCCTCGCGTATTTTATTAATTACGTCACTATCATATCGTTTAGACAAAATATAATCGTAACTGGTCCTTGTTAGAGAAATATTATATATATTGGTATATGAGTATATACAAATATATATATATTATATAAGAACTAAAAACTATATCTAACAAAGGCACAAATAAAGCAAAAATAACTTAACAAATGCACATTAATCCAAAGTTAGTAAAAAAAAAAAAAAAAGTTATTTTTAAATACTTTCCATTTGACAACATTGTTCTAAAGGGCAAATTATTGGCAGAACGAAAAGAAAATGTACTACGATGTTACTGATAACAGCAATAAATTTAAAAAAAATAAAAAATCGAAAATTTCGCTATTAATTTGCCCGCCGACACCTCTGTAAAATCAACAATAAAAGCCAAAGAAAAATGATTACCAATATAAAATGTGCAGAAACTAAGATGCACATCATGGAGATAATCATTATCAATTTAAAAACAACACGAAAAATGGAAGAATTAAGTATTGATGAAAGCGTAGTATAAGAAAGTGATTGTAAATAAATAAGAAATCATGCAATATTAAACGTGAAAATTTTGCATTGCAGCCAGAACCTCGTCAAGGATACTTATAGCTGTAGGTTTATAAAAAAATATCATTGTTTCTAAAAAAGTGAATGATTTTATGATTTTCGAAAAAAATAAAAAATAAAATAATAATAATAATAATATTAATATTAATAATAATAAGTAAAAGAAAGAAAAAATAAAAGCACCCACTGCGCCCAACAATGCTACTAAATAATATATAAAGTTGATATCAGACGGAAGGATATATACAGGGTGATGAATTTAAAAGAGTATCCGTTGGTTTTTCTTATTCCCCTTAAATGTGACTGATGTGAAAACTATTCTAACACTGAACTATAATTGTTTGAAACTTGTTTAAGTGTGGGAGACAATTTTCAACAATGCTGGACTGTTACAAATTTACAGTCGGTAACAAAAGTCTCCGAATGCTAGCAAAAATTCCTATATAAAAAAAGTACACTTAATACAGTTTTGTCAAATAAATCCTTGTCGAATCCTGTATTTAGACTGACTAAGAACAGGATTCGACAAGGATTTATTTAACAAAACTGTAATATGTGTATTTTATTTATATAGGAATTTTTGCTAGTGTTTGGAGACTTCTGTTACCGACTGTACTTGTGAGGTAAAACAGAAATGGAGACACACAAATATTTTAATCCTGTAATAATATTATTTATGAAAAACAAATTTAATTAAAATTTTTAACATTATCATTCCTACATTACATTTTCATTTACATTATTATTTTTACATTATCATTTCATAGGCTTTTCCAGACAAGTCCTGCAAACATCGATGAATTAGAACCGATCATAACTGAAGAAATCTCGTCAATAACACCAACAATGCTGCGAAGTGTGTCAAAAACCTGGTTCGACGTGTTCATGTTTGTATTTAAAATGGTGACGAACATGTTCAACATTTTCTGTGAGGAATGATAATGTAAAAAAAAAAAAAAAAAAAAATATGTTTTCAAAAATAGAATTATTACAGGATTAAAAAAAACTGTGCGTCTCCATTTCTGTTTTATCTCACAAATAAAGTTGTAACAGTCCAACAGTGTTAAAAATTGTCTCACAAACTTAAACAAGGTTCAAAAAACCATACTTAAATGTTAGAATAGTTGCCACATCCGTCAGATTTAAGGATTATAAGAAAAACCCACGGTAACTCTTTTAAACTGATCATCCTGTATTCTGAAGAATAAAACAACGCATCTCAAAGCTATGGAACGACTTTGTTAAGTTGAATCTATGGTTATTTTTTAGCATAAACCGAATGCACATATGTAAACAACGGACGCAACATTTGGCAATAATTCACCTCATGGAGGTTTGAAATGAATGAAGATAGAGGATATTCTGGAACCGCGATTATTTGATTGGAGGAGTTCATGCTAAAAACTACTGTATGTGATTCAAACAATCGAAAATGCGTGATTGAAGTTTATACGTGAGGCAAATCGTATCAGACGGGGATATTTTAACTGCTTTCCACATGAAAAACCGTTTATAAGGTAGTATGGGCTAATGATTCTCTTATCACACTTGGTCTGACAGCGGCTTAAAGAAGGTACTAAAAGGGAAAATTTTGTAAGGACTGGTTATCAGCCTTGTTTGTATCAGCCATCTTAAATTACTTAAAACTCTACTGAATGTAAATGAAGAGAAGTCATGTAAAAACTTAAATCTTAAATCTTAAAAACTTCAAACTAATGAACCCATTAGACTTGAATTAACTATCACGCTTGAATTAGCCTAAGAAAACAGCTCACTCAAAATCACATCTGTAAACCATGAAAATTAATTTTTATTCCTTAGAAAAATAGCTGTGAATGTTTTGAGGATAATTTTGTGAATTCAAAAACAATAGAAAGTGAAGAAAAAGAAAACTTCCCATACTAACCTGCTACTAAGTACTCGCGAAATAGAAAAACAATTTTCGATCAAAGATGCTATTCATGTAGACTTAACACATGTAGTTCCACTCTGTTGACACTAGTGGTGCTACTATATTTCTGGTTCGCGTTTTAGCTTCACTGTCCTATCTGTATGATAATCTGTGCTATGATTAATCTGACACTTTCACCGATATAATCGTCAGTTTACTCTAGATCTCAAGTGGTAACTTTAACTATTCCAACCAAACACTCCATGCAAAATTACACGGGATTTCGAGCACTTGAAACCAAAAGAATTTGCGTGTGGCTTCACACCTTACAAACTGAAATCATAAACTTAAAAATAAAAATAGGAGAAAGATGTAGATACCATGGTATATATTAGGTGTAAGGGAAAGTTCTGTCGTTTTTGAACACGTGCATTTTTATGCGTTGTCGATTATCCACTGAAACCGGTTGAAACAGTTAGGTTAGAGTGTGATTGATGATTTACACACACTTTTTCGTATTTTAGTCGTTTTTTTCAAACTTGTAGAACTATTACCATAGGTGAAGAAAAAATGCACTTAAGACATTGTATGTTGTATGAGTTCTAAAAAGGAAATAACGCGAGGGAGGCAACAAAAAACTTGTGTGACGTGTTTGGAGAGGACGCAGTAACAGCTCTAACATGCCACAAATATTTTGCGAAATTTCGTTTGGGTGATTTTTCTTTGAAAGGTGAACCCAGATCAGGAAGGCCATTAGGTCGTCAATGACGAAGTGCTACAGTATGATCAGACAAATCCCACGCTAACTTCCACAGAACTAGGCTTCAATCTTAGAATTCATCAGACTACTGTTTTGGATCACATTAAAAGGCTTGGTTTCGTGTCCAAACTCTCTCTTTGGGTGCCACACAACGACAGAACTTTCCCTTACTGTAAATATTGAAGGTCTGGTTGAAGTGCCCTCCTTGGGGCGATTTTCAAACTGGTGCTAACCCGTATTTACGCGAGTTCCGCTGAAAAACCTAACAGCTAGGCTGATGTGTGCGACCTGTGATTGATATCGGAACCTCCCGTCTACCAGTTTTGAGAGCAGAAATTCTTGAAAACTAGAAGTGGAAAATTTGTACGAATCCAGAGAGTATTTGACTCTTATATATATAGAAGAAAGTGAAAATGTTTAAAATACTTTAATATTTCGTTTTCCTAAAATCAAATTTTAAATCTCACCCTGAAAATGCACGTCCCATTTTTATTTCAGAGGCTATAACTCTGACTATTAAACTATTGAGATTTTATCATAAATATTACTTTTGTAGTTTTCAGCTTTTATAGGCGCAATATGTCAATATATCAAAAGGTTACTCTTCCAAATAAATAAGAATATCATTATAATTATCGTCCTGCAGTTTTTTTCACTAAAATTCTTTTCAAAATACAGAATACCTAAAAAAAAAAAAAAAAAAAAAAAAAAAAAAATAGCACTAGTATACCACAGTATTCCATAAAATAGTATTCCCAGGAAAAAAAAAAAAAAAAAAAAAAAAAAAGTAGCGTGCAAGACGTTACTTTTGCTACTGCCACGCTGCACTCTTGCCTACATTTTTGTCTAAGCTGATTAAATTTCCTTGTTTAATTATTTTGATCAGAAACAGTCTTTAAATGTTTAGGCACATTATGGTATTATCTTATTATTTTTTTTTTTTTTTTTAACTTCTTATAAGAAAATGCCGTATTTGAGTATTTGATATAGAAAAATATATTTGAAAAAAAAAAAAAAAAAGAGGAAGAGAGAGAGAGAGAGAGATTAAAAAAAAAATCATGTTCTTTCAATTGTGAAGTATATCTATTTTTCTTCTAAATACATGTTATAGTAACGTTTACTTTTAATGTAAAAAACGTTATTTTTTTTTAAATTGAGGAAATAAATAAAATCATACTTATAAAAATTTATCATGTATAGTAGGTTATACCCCGTTTCGCCGACACGAAAATTTCCAACCCCCTTTTGTTGACAAATTCCCCAAAGAAGGGAAAATCGACAATATCGGTTTAACACCTGTTTCGCCGACAGTGAATGTTCACCCCCATTTTGTCGGCGAAATGGGGGTATAACATACATTTTTCAAGCCCATTTAAGACTATAGTTGTGTAGTTTGAAGGCAATAATCCTAAAAAACTCAGAAGCTAAGATGCAGAAAAACTTAGGAAATAAATACGCTGCACCCAGAATTAGAGATTAGAATGGGAAAACAGGCGTGAATGGCACTTAATTATTTTTTCTTAGTTGTCAAAATGGTCTACTTCAGGCATAATTGTTAATTTTTTAATAGGATAAGACTTAGTTTATTATTATTATTTACTTAACTAATAAATACAAGCACAAAAGTTTAATATGAATGTATTTATATTTAAAAAATAAAATAAAATAAAATCTCCCGTAAAACAGAATAAACAGTAGAATTTCTTTTTTAATTATTACCTGCTGGCCAACTCGTTTTCAAATTAAGTCGAATTTCAAATATCACATCGTCAAACAAAATGAGACCTATTAGAAAACATTCATTCAGACTTTTTTTTTTTCCTTCTTTTCGGTTGTTTTAATTATTAACTTTTACTTTCAGTTTTATAAGCCCAAAGTTTAATTAATTAATTCAGTATTTCAGAAATTATCATGATAAAAATTTTTTGGTGATGTATTAATAAACTGAGAAATAACAATTGGCAGTAGGAAATAATATATATATATATATATATATATATATATAAATTAAATAAATTTAAGTATTATTATTATTATTATTATTATTTTATTTATTTATTTTTTTTTATCAGCATTTATGTGATTTTTTACTTGATGGATTTTATTGAGCTAATGTATCAATGTGTTTAAACTGAAAATATAAGATTTTTTTAAAGATAATAATAAACAAGGATTTTGAAAATTTCAGTAGACTTCTGCTGATCACGACCAATTTAAACACTGAAATTTCAAATTTATGATAAAGTTCAAAGAAGAAAATCATGATAGAACTTACTTCAACGGTTTTATTTTAGAAATGGAGTCTAATAAGATAAGGAAAGTTAATTTTAAACAAGCTCTAGGTCTTGAAGAGAAGTACCTAAATTCTTTTAACTCAATAATATTTGTGCTTAAACACGGGAAAAAAAAATAATCCATAGACTGAAAATATAAATAAATAAATTACTTACTTGTCTTTACCTATATTTCTAAACTGTAATAAAAGTCGCAATTTTATTATACAATTATTCTTATACTAGCAGGATATGCCCACTTCCTTTTAAAAAGAATATTTGTGCTTAAACACACACACACACACACAGGAAAAAAAAAAAATCCATAGACTGAAAATATAAATAAATAAATTACTTACTTGTCTTTACCTATATTTCTAAACTGTAATAAAAGTCGAAGATTTATTATACAATTATTCTTATACTAGCAGGCTATGCCCACTTCCTTTTAAAAAGAATTCCTTTTAAAAAGAAATTATTAAAAATTGCTATATTATAAATGTTGTTATACTATAAATTTTATGTGTGCGTTTTTATTACATTATTTATACTCTTTATTTGCATTCATCTATACATTTCATATATCTTATGAAATGACAATCATTTTCAGTGCATTATAATATCAAAATTCTAATTTTAAAATGAAAAATATATATATATATCTACAAAATTTTAAAATTTGCGCAGTCTCTGCTCTCAGGCTGTATTAATTTCTGGGAGTGCACTGTAAAAAGAGAAATAATTTTATAACAGTAACGTGGTCATAAATTAGGCGTAAAAAATGACAAGTCAAAATTGTAATTCACCATGAGTTTGTGCACCTGAGATTGTGAGTCGTATCAACTGATAAAAAGGGGTGAACTGGTCACTAATCTCCATACGTAAGTAGTACCCGCCATTTTATTGAATTGAAATTTCCTTTCCACTTGTTTTCCCCATAACTATAGGACAAATCCCTAAATAGCTGGAAAGGGAAGCTTGAACGGGAAAAACAGGGGGGTAGGAAATTTTTTGTCGGCGAAACGGGGGTTACACCGTATAGTATGCAAACAATCACCACATTTGTTTCCTTATAATTTTTTTAAGGCATTTAAATAATATGAGATACCCACAAAAAACCAATAAACACATGCCCACTACATACCTCATTTATATATGTAAAAAAAAAAAAAAAAAAAAAAAAAAAACTCCTAAAATTGAAAATTTTGAGACATTTTCTTCGTACAAAACCCATTACATTAACATCATTTCTCTAATGACTTCCAAAGTTTGATATAAGGAGAACATCGTGCAGTTCCATATGTCATTTCAAAAATCAATTTTTTTTCTCAAATTAAGCAAAAATTACTTCACAAATGACTTATCTCAGCGATTCGAAATAACCAGACAATATATTCGATGAATAAGAAAATTTTATTTTTAAAAGAGAATAAAATTGAAGTCGCTTTTTAAAGTTTGTGAATTATCTCAATTTTTCAAATTCTCTGCTCTTTTTTTTTTTTTTTTTTTTTTTTTTTTTAAATACTTTTTAAGAATGAGTAAAAGTTTTGATTTATTAGAATTTATCCATTCAGAGATATGCGGTTCAATTTTTTTTTTCTTTTCTTACAAGTAAAATTACGTTCCATATTTTAAAATAGAATAAATTATCGCAAAGGTAGATGACATTTTCTTTATACTTTTAAATAGTAGTTGCGGTTAGAGAAGTTTCTTAATTTAAGTTGTTGCAGTTCTTTTTCAGATTCTTGGATTTTTTTTTTTTTTTTTTTTTTTTAATTTAGCAGAACAGTTTGTACAGTATGTTGGGATATTTTAAATCATATTTTCCCTCCCAAATTTCCTTCAGGTGGTTACTAAACCGAGGAAGCCATTCCCTCATACGAGGATCAAATTTGTCATAACATGTCTCCGGACAATCCCCAGTGGTGATTTCCAGACCATCGCTAATTGCACAATACGTATCGGTAGTGTGACATTAAATCACACAAAATCCGTACAAAATTACATCTGCAAAGGACATCGCAATTTTTTTTCAAAAAATTTTATTTTAAAATTTTATTTAAAAAAAATCGCAATTTTTTTTAATTTTTTATTTTTTATGTATTTCTGCCAGCAGGATTTCACTGCTTTGCTGGTCACTATAATTAAATGAATTTAATTATATATATATATATATATATATATATATATATATATAATAAATTTAATAGAAGTTAAAAGATGAGATGAAGGTGAAGAGTAACAAACAACAAGAAAAAACTTATCAAACAATGTTAATAAACAAGAAAATTGGTTAGATTTAAACATTATTCAAGCTAGAAATTCAAATTAAGCTGTGTCAATCTCTTCAGCAGGTGGGAACACAGCAATTAAAAAATTTTTTAAAAAAACTATGTAGTACTAGCAGGTTTCAAAAGACATGCAGGCTAGCATACTCCAAATGTAATTCAAACAGAATAGTAATGGAAAAAACAATGTATAAAGTTTTACATTTATTGCAATTTTAAATTTAAATTTTGATAAAAACTGAACTTCAATTTATAAAAATTTTTTATTATTAAAAATCATATTATAGCCAGCAAAAAACTATTAAATATACAAGAAAAAGATTTTTATATATGAAATGCTAGCCAAACATGTCCCCACCCGAACCTACTAGAAAAGATGAAAAAACTCACCACCTGCAAGACGAAACAACATACTCAAAATTCATTCCAGCTTAAAAACTTGAAAAAACACTAAATTTTCTTTCCGTATCCAAAGATGTCCAAGAACTTTCCAGGTCTGGCGATACAAATAACTCCAAACATTAGCAAAATGGTCTTCCTAGAAGGCTTTGAACCATGTGCATCAAACTGGACACCTATATGGATCACCAATCAAAAGGCAGATACTGCGGCACTGTCACTAAAAATTCAAATTTTTTGTATAATGAAATATGAAATTCAAAGGATACAAATTCTTGTAAAATAATAAAGCTTGAAAATTGAAATTGATTTTCAATTTTCAAGCTTTATTATTTTACAAGAATTTGTATCCTTTGAATTTCATATTTCATTATACAAAAAATTTGAATTTTTAGTGACAGTGCCGCAGTATCTGCCTTTTGATTGGTGATCCATATAGGTGTCCAGTTTGATGCACATGGTTCAAAGCCTTCTAGGAAGACCATTTTGCTAATGTTTGGAGTTATTTGTATCGCCAGACCTGGAAAGTTCTTGGACATCTTTGGATACGGAAAGAAAATTTAGTGTTTTTTCAAGTTTTTAAGCTGGAATGAATTTTGAGTATGTTGTTTCGTCTTGCAGGTGGTGAGTTTTTTCATCTTTTCTAGTAGGTTCGGGTGGGGACATGTTTGGCTAGCATTTCATATATAAAAATCTTTTTCTTGTATATTTAATAGTTTTTTGCTGGCTATAATATGATTTTTAATAATAAAAAATTTTTATAAATTGAAGTTCAGTTTTTATCAAAATTTAAATTTAAAATTGCAATAAATGTAAAACTTTATACATTGTTTTTTCCATTACTATTCTGTTTGAATTACATTTGGAGTATGCTAGCCTGCATGTCTTTTGAAACCTGCTAGTACTACATAGTTTTTTTAAAAAAAATTTTAATTGCTGTGTTCCCACCTGCTGAAGAGATTGACACAGCTTAATTTGAATTTCTAGCTTGAATAATGTTTAAATCTAACCAATTTTCTTGTTTATTAACATTGTTTGATAAGTTTTTTCTTGTTGTTTGTTACTCTTCACCTTCATCTCATCTTTTAACTTCTATTAAATTTATTATTGGTCTTGTATAATATTTTGTGCTGCTTCAAGCGCCTTTTTTATACAAATTTATTTTTGTCATTGATATTGAATTTAATTTTATATATATATATATATATATATATATATATACATATATAACTTATATATAAAAATTAAATAAAACAAAAAAAAAAAATGAAATCACCCGAAATTAATGTAATATTAAAACACTGTTTGTTTTTACAAAATTCCATGTTTTCCACACATTTTCAGTATCAGAGAAAATATTCTTGCACAGTACTATGTTTACGTTTAACCCAACCAACCAATCAACCAGAGAAGGTATACTAATGTCTTATGCAAAATATACCCTGAATGTTACATACGTGTACATTACAACAGACATATATATGAATGAATATTTCTTTATTTAATTTATATCGAAAAAGGTTTTTTCGTTTTATCATACGTACCCACCAACGAGATAAATAAAGTAGAGTGATAAATGGCAACCCTGACATGGTCCAACATGAGTCATGTGACATGAACCTTCTATGCGTTGTTTTCTATGGTAACAGCTTACTTTTGATAAATTTCTATGGCAACGGCTTGGAGATTGTTCTTGGCAAAAGTCATAACCGCCAATGTTTTTGTTTACTTATGCAGCTTAATATTCTTTTGTTATAAATCATTTTGATTTTTATATTACTTCTTTTTATTTCGTGTAGTTGGATTTTAACCGACAAAATGCTTAAAAATAGTTGAAAAATTATTAGTTGTTGTTAAATTTAGCTCTTTAAAAGTTTAACTTTTCATTTATAAACACTTTTAAACTTTGTTGGGAAACGATGAAAAAAATAGGTATTTCATTACTTATTAAAATATGAAATATGTGAAAAATTATTTTAAAAACAATTTGTTTCGGTGATATAACTATCATATTACCTAATAATAAGGATAATTTGTCGAACTGAAATTTTAAAAACCAAAATAACGATAAAGGGCCAAACATAGCAACCTATTGGTTCATGTCACGTGATTCATCTTGAACCACGGAAAGCTAATCCTTCATCCATTGAATCAGCACTCTAATTTATTTATCTCGTTGGTACCGACATATCCAACACCTGGCGAGGTGTTTTCTCTAACACTTGTATCAACGTTATATACTACACAATTCATCCAGACACAGAATGATGTAGACAATTATTATAAATATAACAGATAACAAATACATGAATGTATATTTCTTTACTTAATTTATATCAAAAAAGGTTTTTCGTTTAAAGTACGTATCCACATATGCAACACCAGGTGAGGTGCGTTTTTCTAACACTTACTTCAACGTTATATCCTACACGATTCATGCAGGCACAGAAGAATTTAAAAGATTATTATAAATAGATTATTATAAACTTTTAAGTTTACTGTGTAATTTGTTAAGTATTTTTAACAACCTTTTTTATAAGCGTGTGCAATTTCATTCTCTGATGTTTCTCTTGAATCATGTATTCCTGTAAAGAACAAAACATTTAATGGCATCTTGCACTGAGAAAAAAAATATGCTGCCTACATCCAGAATGAATGAATGGTCATTTTCTAAATCCTTAAACTAGAAATATAGATTTCAGGCATAAGGCACGCCAATAAATCGAGGATTTCTGGTCTACTCATTTCTAGATGGTGAAACAAAAATAAGAATATTCTGAATATTTTGTATTACGAGAAATTCTCGCTTGATTTTCTAGAATTGGGTCATAAACCAAGATTATAGCTGCTGAATCCCGCCTCTTGTATTCACATTTATTTGGAGATATTTTCAAATAGGTTTGTCCTCGATAGTATAGGCAAACGCTCAAGAATTCTAATAGAGGACTCTAGAATTCGCTTTCGAAGGGGACTAGAAAAAATTTTATAAGAAATTTATAAAAATGACATGGAACTATTTTTTTCTAGATCAACAATTTAGATTCTAGATGTCAGTTATAGAATTTTTTCTCAGAGTATTGGCGTACATTATACTTATAGTTCGGAAATCTATATTTCTAGTTTAGGGATTTAGAAAAGAACCACCTATTTGTTCTAGATGAAAGCGGTATATATTTTTTTTCTCAGTGTAAGGTGGCAAAATCAATTGAAGCTATAACGTTAAAATAACATCATGCACTTAAAAGGTGATTGGAAAGGGTTCCGACAGTTTTTAATGTTAGGTCAGGCATTGGTAGATAAATCATTTTTGCTTAGAAACATATAGATGATGACGTCATGTGTGCAGATTACCGAAAGAAGAAAAAGGGCATAAGCATAGCTCATGTATTTGTACGACAGTTGCATATATTTGATGAGATAGAGCAAATCTCGCAAATAGCTCCAATAACCTGTATTGTTGTTCGATTTCTTTTATTTTCTTACTATTTTTTTATGTTATGTTTTGACTTTTTTACCCTTTTTTCCACATTCTAAACTGCTGCAGTGACTTTTCGGAGGAAGGAACTTCCCACCAGAGAAGTCAACTAGTCCCTTACGCATACAATGCTTTTTCTAGTTGAATACAACTATTATAAGAAATTTTTTTTAATTTCAAAATGTGTCATTAAAAATAAGTCTCATTAAGCACATTTAAACGAAATTTTATCCTATACCGCTATATTGAACATAGAAGTTTTAAAAATTTTAGTCACATACGCATACTCACAAACTCACAGACACAACAAACACATAGATAGATAAACATTTTGTAAAATTTGTGCAATCGTGTTCTAGGTCTCCCAAACTGTCTAAATCCATGAAAGTCGAAACTTTTATTATAATATTTTCTTGTATTCTAGGTAACACAAAGATGTTGGTCAATATAAAAATATGACATTGCAGAATATAAAATGATCCTCCTCTAAAAAATATTAACAGATTTTATTTTCTGGTATCAGGTAATATTGCCAATATTTCTTGACATCAATAATTATCGCTTTTGACATCTGATAACGCGACGCGTGCTCAAAAACAACATTTATTCTTTTCATGATATTCGTAGATGTCTCCCAATATCTAAAATATGATATTGCTTGTCGAATGTCGACAGATATCGCAAAATATTTTTAAAATAATATCATTTTTATGACTTTGGATAATATTAACAAATGTCAAAAATATAGCAGTACAAAATTATATCTCTCAAAAAAGTATTATTTTATAAAAATATTTTTTTTTTTTTTCAAAGTTTTATTTTCGGATCATAATTGTTATAAATAATGAAAATATTTCTTTTTAATGTTTTTTTTTTTTTTTTTTTTCTATAGTATGGGTTTTATAATATGACTGTCAATATCGGTAAATATCGTAAATTTGACGTATGACGCTCGTGACATTCAAAATATTGGCCAATATCGGTAGGACATTGGCCGATAGTTTTTTTTTTTCCTACCTGGGATTGAATATAGAAGAGAGTAAAAATAGATTACTAGAGTAAGTTTCTGCATATAAGACTCATTGCGTTAACTTCCATTTTCTAATAACTTTCAAAGTTCGGTATCAAAGGGCATTATGCTGTTACATACGATATTTGAAAAATCAATTTTTCTCGAACTACAGTCGGCAGCAAAAGTATCCGAGCATTAGCGAAAATTCCTATGCATAAAAAAAAAAAATGCTTTTAATACCGTTTTGTTAAATAAATCCTTGTCGAATCCTGTATTTAGTCAGTCTAAGAACATGATTCGACAAGGATTTATTTAACAAAACAATATTATGAGTACATTTTTATATTGGATTTTTTTTTTCTAGTGCTCGGATACTTTTGCTGCCGACTGTAAATCAAAATTGCTTCCCACAAGACTTATTATGAC
Organism: Salticus scenicus; assembly: GCA_963930645.1. Classification (NCBI taxonomy): domain Eukaryota; kingdom Metazoa; phylum Arthropoda; class Arachnida; order Araneae; family Salticidae; genus Salticus; species Salticus scenicus. The sequence continues at coordinate 241,219,123 of OZ005659.1, forward strand.
TTATCACAGCAATTTGGAATAATAAATTAGCTCTTTCTACGAACAGGAATATTTTAGCTTTAAAAAGGAATAAATCCGAAGTTATTTGTAGATTGTTAATTATCTCAAATTTCTATTCTTTTCAAAAAAGTTTTCTTAAGAATGAAAAGTTTTGATTAATTAGATGTTTTTTATTTTTATCTTTCTCTGTATCTCTCTCACTCACTTTTTTTTTTTTTTGTAATAAAAATAAAACAAATAAATAAATAAATAAGTTTTTTTTTTTTCTTTTAAATAATTGCGTTATATACGTTGCATATAAAAAATACAATATATTAAGAAGGTGTTAGATAACATTATATTTTTAAATATTTTAAGTAGTTGTGGTCAAAATTATTTTTTAGAATATTTATAAACTTTATTATAAATTAAAAGGAATTCTTATTTTCTGCTATTTCGAAAAATCGTTTACAAACTGTCTTTGGACAATTTAAATATTATTTTCACGCATAATTATATTTCTAAGGACCAAATTATCAAACATCCGTTGCTATCTAAACGGTTTTAAACACGTATGCCTATTCAGAATTTGTGAAGCTTAACTTGGTAACAATACGCATGTTAATAGCCATGTTAATAATTAAGCATAAATTTGTACCAGTAAGTATATAATATAATTTGTCGAATAGTCTCTAGTTAGTTTAATAGTCGTCACCCGTGACTACACATGCATATGAGTTCAATATATATGTGTGAGCATATAAAATGAATATTAAATGATTACTGATACAGGCCGTTAGATTTTGCGAATTTCCATGTTTTCCCTACATTGTCAACAATACATGAGACATATGCACTGTATTATTCCAAGTTTAGATACTAAAAGTTACATTTGATACACTATAACATATGAACATGTAAATAAACATGATTGCATTAAATTAATATTAATACAGACTGCTTGATTTTACAATGCTCCGTTCTATCCCCATATCTTCAAAATCAGATAAGGTAATCAAATAGTTTAAGCCGCATCCTGTGCTTATTACAGTGGATGGGTATGTAAATGAACATTTCTTTGCAAGCTTCGCCCGTTGTGGTGTTCACTATATTTAAATGAATCACTTTATTAAGTGAGTATCAAACAATATAAATTAAAAGAAAGTTTAAATGTGTGAAAGCTTCGATCCTCTTTCCACTGCCTTTGGCAGTGACTCTTTTGCCCGAGCTGTGCCGAGAAGGAACCCAACTACTTTCGTCAACGCCTTAACCTAGTGAATTGTGTGCGAGATAAGAGAAGCAACTAAAAATATTCTCAATGTTCAGTGATTTAATGAGAATATTATACGACATATGTTTCTGAGAAGGTTTTGTCGCCAAGGAATAACACGAGGACCACTTACATAGATACCCACACACACAGAGAAAGAAAAATAAAGACATGGTTGGTTTGGTTTTATATCGCACTAGTGCTGCGCTATGAGTAATTGACGACGGTCTGGGACTCATTCCTAGGGTGGTCCGGAGACATGTCATCACCATTTTGATCCTCCATGGATGGGATGGCTCCTCGCTTTTGTGACCCCTAGAGGCATAATCTGGATGGGGACATGCAGGCTACAATAGATTTTGAGTGCACCAGCCGCCATTAGTGCACCAGACAGTCTTTGACATCTCGAGCATCGAACCCTCAGTCTTCTAATTACGATCTCGGCGCTCTAGCGATTGGGCTACCAGGGCCCTCAAAAAGAGATACAAAAGCGCACATATAATATTTTACTTAAATTAATAAAAAAATATCCTTTTATCGTCTGGCTGAAATAATTGTAATTAACACCATTGAATTGGAAAAATATAACATCATAATTTTCACTTGAAAGAAAATGTCGTTTATTTTATGCGAGGCGAATCATTTCTGCAGTTTATTATTATAGATTTAACAGATATATTAGATTAAATTTTCTGTTTAGAATCATTCCGTTTCACTTGTGGTTAAATGTGTCATATAATATTCAGATGTCTTTTCAAAAAGTATCTCTGTCGAAATTTACACATGAAACACAAATTTTCTTTTTCTTAATGATGGCTTATTTAGGACATGAGATGTTCAAGATACAAAATCCAGGTCTCTTTTAATCACAGATTCTTTTTTAACTAATAGCTTGGAGCCTGATATATCGTTTAAATCGATTAAATTTATAAACTTAATTGTTCTCAAAAATTAATTTCCATTTCCCTTTACATATAAGAATATGCAAATTTGGTTCGTGAGGCAGCCAGTGGTCATATTTATCTCCTGTCGCTCACCGTGCCAATAATGTCCAAAAGCAGAGCATATAAATGTTCGTAATCACCATAAAAATATATGTTGTCAAATGTTACAATTGGCTTTAATTGTGGCGATGTGTATAATGTGAACGAATTCTTATCGCCAAAAATGATACTCATTTGCTTATCAACCAACGAGATAAATAAAGTAGTGTGCTGATTGAGCTTTTCGTGGTTCAACGTGAATCACGTAATTTAATAATAATAATTATAATAATAATATTTCAGTTTTCCAAAACATTACTATTTTTTATTTAATTTGTTATTGATATCATTTTCTGCCTTGTGGTTTTGGACAAATAACCTTGTGATAATTTCAAAATTGTACAATATATTGGAAAAACATTGTTTTCTGTAGATGTGCATTTTCTGAAATTTAACATAATAAAATTGAGTCTTTAATGAATGAAGCATTTTTTATTCTTCAAATTATTAATTTGTTAATTAAAAGTAAATAAATTAATAAAATAAATAAATAAAAATGAATAAATGAATAAAAAAATGTCGTTTATTTTATTGTTATCTATCTTGTTGCACGAAATGTTCTAGTAAAACTATCTCCCCCTCCTTCCCCCTAAAAAAATCTGTATGGGTAATTTCATAGTAAATCTAGTGGCAGGTAGATATGGCCATATTTCCTCTTCCACCACTATTTTCTAACAATAATCGCTATCTAATTTAATTACAAAGAACTACTCTAAATGTATGAACAATATTTCTGTATGTTAATAGAGGTAAAAAACAAAAAAAATTGTTTAATCTTTTAGAATGACTGACATTATCATGTGCATGGTACGTCCCATGCACGCCCAGGCATTTCAACGTAATTTAACCATTGAATAATTCAATAAATAATCAAAGGGAAAAGTATAATAATGTGTTTGAACATTTTTCCTCAAATATTCGAATATTTTCTATCGGAGGTAATGTATCCTAATTCTTTTATGCGTCCATAGTAGAATAATATAAATTTTAAGCAAGCTATATTTTCAGTAAGAACCATTTTCAGCAAAATTCTGAAAGGTATACCAATTTTAGTCTATTTTAAATCATTTAATGAACTTGGTATAATTTGCCTTACTAGGGCGTGGTATGTATAAATTATTCCATTTTTCCCAGTAAATGAACTTTAAGTAAAACGCACATAATTTTCATTAATGATCGTGCATTAGAAAAATGAATTAACATATATCAGTTTTATTTTAATAAGATTGAACATTATCAATACTCTCATTACTGTATAAAATGAAAGTAACTTTTAAAATGAGATTTTTTTTTTCATTTATTTTTTGTTCTACAAAACTCATTTTAATTAAAAAAATAAAACAGAAACACATGACAAACGTTTCGGCTAAACACCAGCCTTCTTCAGTGTCAATTACATACATAGCATACCACATAAGATAAAGTCACAAAACATATCATAACAAGAACTCGGGAGGAACTGTTTAGCCTCGTTCAAGGAAGACTGCTGCAATTTGGCAAAAACGTCCTCTAGGAAAATTCTTGATTCGTACATCTCTACGTTAGAAGCCGAGATTTTAATATTTTCAAAATCAGGAATGTGATCAGTATCAAGGGAATGAATTACTAGTTTTAGATTTTACATCACCGGTTTTATATAAGCGTTTATGTTCTTTAATTCTATTATCCCCAGTTCTACCAGTTTCACCAGTATAAGTACAATTATAATTTTTACATGGGATACTGTAAATGACACCTAATCGTTTGGGGGGGGGGGGAGGGGGAAGAGCGGATTTAAAGTTTGAGAGAAAAGGAGTTTCGCGTAGTTGAGGTTTGAAGCTAGTAGAAATATAAACAGTTTTAAGGAATTCAGCAGTATTTTCAGATATACCTTTATATAAAGGAATAGTAGTACAGTGAAAGGAATTTTTAACTTTAAGAGAGATTGATTTGTATAAAAAATTTAAACTCTTCAATATTTATAAAAATAGCGACCTTACTTGACTGCTCCATTACTTTCATAAGCTGCTTTTCGCCTGAGGGCCCTCGGAATCGTCAGTCATGGCTTAAGTGGAAAGTGGCTGGACTTCCACTCAAATGGAGCTGAATTTCTACTCAATTCCAATCAGCCACTTGAGTGGAAGTCCACTTTCCACTCAAGCCATGACTGACGATTCCGAGGGCCCTCAGGCGAAAAGCAGCTTATGAAAGTAATGGAGCAGTCAAGTAAGGTCGCTATTTTTATAAATATTAATTAAAGCTTCATTTTTTTAAAATAATTTAAAGTTATAAAACTCTTCTTTACAAATTATTTTAATCCAACAAGGTGGGTAACCATTATTAAAGAATTTATAAAGGGATTTAAAAAAGAGAGCTTTCAGAGCTTTAATAGTTACTTTAATATCAGTTTAAACAATTCAGTATTATTTAAACTAACTTCAAACTACAATGTACAAGGCACATTTTTTCTTTTTTTTTTTTTTTTTTTTTTTTTTTTTTGTATCCCCGTAAAAATTGCGAATCCTATACTCGTAAAAATGCATGTAGTTCTTACAACAATAACCTCTGATTTCCCTGCACAATTTTATTTTATTTCAATGCAGTGTTAGTCCAGAATTTATCAAAATCTATACAGGTCGAGCGACAGTCACCTATGACATACACCCCAGCTCAGTTGGATAATTTGTTTAGGTGCTATAGATTTCAAGTTATTTTAGTCTATAGATTGTAATGATATAGAGTTATTCTGTATATACGTGTAAAAGGACTATAATTCATGCACTCAAAAAAATCTATACAGTTCGTGTGACGGTGACCCAAAGCAAAGCTACCAATATTTCGCTAACTCGAATAAATAATTTGAGCCCATAGGCCGTAATGATAAAGAATTTTTCTTTGTGTCCCTGTAAGAGGACAACAATTCCAATATTCACCGAAATCTGTACAGGTCATGCAACAGTGACTCATTACAAACCTAACGACATTTAGCTTAACCTGGTAAGGCGTATTGACACTATCGTATTCACTCTCCCACCAAACATACATAAATCACCGTAAAATTAACAAAAATGATCTTAGGAGACATTAAAATGTATAGAAACACTAAAATTTCGTAGTCGATTTTTTTCATAATTTACAATATTTACCTTACATTATATATGCTCTAAAAGTAAAAATGAAATACTTCAGTTACAAATTTGCATCTCAATCCTCTCTTCTCCTTTCCTTTTTTCTTTCTTTCCTTTATTTTTTATTTATTTATTTATTTTATTTTATTTTATTTTTTTTATTTATTTATTTTTTTTTTACGTTTTACTAAATAAATAAACAAACGCTGCCTTTATTAATTTTTTTTTCGGACACATTTATGCTTTTGAATAAAATATAAAACAGTTGTGAGGAAAAAAAAAAAAAAAAAAAAAAGAAAGAAAAAGAAAAGGAACAAAGGATGAAAGAAGTTTTAAAAATCGATATTTGCTAAAAAGTAAACAAAAATTTTATTTTCAAAATACAACCTAAAATATTATTAAGCATGTTAATTCTTCGCTTGAATTATCTTTAAATGGTGCATGTTTTTATTCGATATTAAATAATTCATGACACATTTCATGTTTTATTCTTGTTTTTACTTTATTAATACATGTAACAGTTTGTTTCTTCAATTTAATCATTTAGCACATATACACATACATATATATATTAAAAAAAAAAAAAAAAAAAAAAAAAAAAAATCGCGCTCTTATTTGACACTTCATTTAACTGGATCGAAGAAATATTTTTTTTTTTCTGAAATCATCTCCCGCATTTTTTCCATACAGATATCTATATATTATTCATGAAAAACAAAATATTTTTATACCAATTCTCGTTCTTTTTGTCTTTTTGCACAAGGAGGAAATAATCGACAATTTCTATTTAAACTTTTTTTGTACATGTGTTTCTCTTTTGAATAAAATATAAAACAAATGTGAAAATCAGATAAAGGTTTTTTTTTTTTTTTTTTTTTTTTTTTTTTTCCGTTTCAAAATTAAATGACCGATATAACTTGTATTTATTTATTTATTTATTTATTTATTTTATAGTTTCTTTTTTTTTTTTTTAATTCTACATAAGAAGAAGAAAAAAAAAACAAATATATTATTTCTCTACTTTGATTGTCGTTTAAATAGTGTGTGTTTTTATTTAATGCTAAAAATCAAGACGAAATATATAAATATATTACAATTTTTTTTTTTTTTTTTTTTAACCACTGATTATTTTAAAGAATTGAATGACAATAGCTATAAATACTCCAGAGCTGCCAACCTAATCCGGCAAATTTTTAGTACCTCCGCTTTTACTACACCACTTAATTTTTAAACTAATTTTCTTCAAATATATTTGCGATGAATTAAGAAGAAAAAAACTCTAAAAAATGACTGGTGTAGAAAAAGGGGCGGTAATAACAATTTGCCAGATTAAGTTGGCAGCTCTGATACTCTGTTGAAAGATAGATATTCATAGTAGTTTGAAACCAAATTTAAGCCATTGATCTCGGTCTAACGAATATTAATGAACAAAAATTGACCGTAGAATGACGGCTACAATAATGTTTGTTCAATTAAAATTAAAAATTCTGTATCGAGTTTCTTTCTCAGTAACCTTTATTTTCAATGTGTCAAAATGCAACTTTTTAATGAAAACTATGTGCATTTAATTAAAACATTTTCTATCCACATAATAATAATAATAATAATAATAATAATAATAATAATAATAATAATAATAATAATATGTTTTAAATTTTTAATTCTATATCCAATAAACCGAATAATGTATATATATATATATATATTAGATCAAATTATAAAATTTCCAGCTATGTGAAATTTTACAATGCAGTGCGATAATTTTAACTATTATACAGGCTTTAATCTTGTTCATACAAAAGGTATATAATATACAGGGTGATCATAATTAAACTAACAGTGCTTGCAGTGCGCTATAGTACGATCTAATTCTAAGATTAGAACTAAAATGTTTGTAGGAAGATTAAGCAAGACGAGGGATGAAGGATTCTGCAAAAATAAGATTATATATATCTCTATATGTATATATATACTGGGTGATCCAAAAGTCAAAGCAAAAAAGAAAAAAAATATTTTTTAAGAAGTGCTGACTGTAGCTCTATGCGGTTTTCACTGAAATGTACGGAAAAGGGATTATTTTTATATGTATAAGAAAAACTATTAGTTACGTTTTTCACCAACATATCGAGCTGTATTTAGAGTATCATTTCACATTTTAAACAGATTCGTCTGATCAAATGACGCCATATTTCGAATACTGAAGATTTTTCTGCGTAGAATTTCAAATGCACAAAGTCTAATGGTCCATCTAATACATACTACCAGCATACCTCGTAAATCTTAACATTTCTTAAAGCAAAGCAATACCGTCTCTTATCCCATACAGACACTGATGTCCATTAGACATCTAAATGACATCCAATGATCCATAAAAGTTAGAAAATATCTAAAGAATGTCCATTAAAAGTCCTGGATATCCAGTACTGATTATAGACATCTATTAGATGTTTAAATAGAGACGAAATTTAGGCGTGCATTTTCCGATGTCTAATAGATGTAACATGTTAGATCAAAACAAGATTTTGATGTTTTCAGTATCTATTAGATCTAACAAGTCCGATTATTGGAGATTTGGAGATTTGTCGGATAGGTAACAGACATCTAATGGATGTGAAAATGAGTGACATTTGTCGAGCTAATAGATATCTGTAGGATATTTATAGACGCTTAATGGGTCATTTTTAAACATTTATACGTGTTTATAGATGTCTTATGGATGTACATGGCTGTGTGGGAACAGCACTCGTCATGGTTATGCTTTGATCGACTTGTCATCTGGAGTAAGAGACGGAGAGTAAGACGACACCTTTCATTGTCAATTCATCAGAATATTTCTTGAAGTCAGAGAGCACAGAACTTTGAACGATTATGCATCTGTTGACATGTCTGGTAAGAGGCCGGCAATGGACGAAATTTGATCCTTGTTCATCTGACAACCTATCTCTTAACCCGTTATTAGTCGCATATCGGTCTTTTTGCGGCCCATCGCTTATAAATGTCTCCTGCAGATCACCCCTTAAAAAGAAAGTTGGGGAACTCTGTGTACCTGACCTTGGGTAGATGTCTTCTAACATAGTATGTTTTCAAGTCATTCCTGCTATTTTTTGAGCAGTTAAAAAATTTTACTTCTCAAATCTGTCTATTTGACCGCGACGCGACCACTAACGTTTATTCATTTCTTTCCCCATTTCCGGTTTTCCATACAGGTTAGAGATTTCGGGGAAAACTTCGCGTGAATTAAAGGCACTTCATCTTTCTCTACTGGCTTTCTTTCGGCTTTCCTCCAACACTAAATAGTGGCGGCAAAAAGACTGACACGCGACTACTAGCGTTATAAAAAATGACGCGACTACTCTCGGGTTAAATCCTTATATACTATAAAGCCAAGCAATGCATACTGGAGACAATATTTAAAAATATTACGCTTTTATCGACTTGTCTGCTATAATATGGAGAGTGAGAGGTCATCTGGTAATCGTTAATGCTTTTATATATCTGTCTACCAAAAGACTAGAAATGAAATGAATTCTGATCTTCGATTATCTGTCAGCGTAGCTCTTAAAACATATTAAAAAATCAAGCGAAATAGCCTGGAAACTGTACTTAAGTGTATTATGCTTATATCGACTGCTCTGTTAAACGAGGAAGTGCGACAGGTATAGACATCGTTAATGCGACAGAATATGTCTCAATGTCAAGCAGCACAGTCCGGCCAGTTTTTGAAATGGTAATGTCTTTATCGGAACTTTTACTGAAAGACCAAGAGTGAGACGACATCTAATCCCAATTAATGTGTCCGCATATTTCTTAGAATCGTTATGCATTTAAAGTAAAGCAGCACTGATTGCGTCAGCACTTGGGAAGGTTGTAGTTCTATAGAATTACCTGACGAAACACCGAGAATGAGACGACAACAGTTCCTATATTTGCAGTATTGCACCCTCAAATGCTCTTATCAGCTCAGATTTAGATCAAGTTTCCGGTAGCCCTTATGTTTACATTTCTTGACCATCTCAAATATCCCACAGTAGAGTCCTAATGTAGTGTTAATCTACAACCACAAATTGGTAATTCCCGAAGATTTTGTTTCTAACTCTTAAAATTTTATGGAAATTAATTGTCAAAGGATTCGTACGTATCTTCATTTCTAGTACCTATTTATTTTAAATAGCAAATTTTACCTAATTTAACATGTCAAATTATTGCAAAATATTATTTTTTGTAAACAGTGGTTTCGATTTCTTCCTACATTTACAGCCGGCAGCAAAAGTATCCGAGCCCTAGCCAATAATTCCGATATCAAAAGAGTACACTTAAAACTATTTTATTAAGTAATTCCTCGTCGAATCATGTTCTTAAACTGACTAAGAACATGTTTAGACAAGGATTTATTTAACAAAGCAGTATTAAGTAAACCTTTTTCAGGCAGGGATTATTGCTAGTGCTCGGATACTTTTTCTGCCGACTGTATAAATAAAACAAACGAATCTTTGTTAATACGAAATGTACTTTTATAGAAAATATATTTTAATAATTTAGTTTTCTCACTTGATACAGAAAAAAAAAATGCAATAAACTTTCGATATCAAAATATAATCGCATATTTAGAAAAGACTTCTCTAATATTTATATAAAAACTATAATAAAATGCTTTATTTATAATATGCATAAATGTTTCGGTTCATTCAATTCTATAAACAAGAAAGACATTATTCAAGGCATATCTTACGGATTTATAGAAAAATGACATAAGCAATATAAGTTCCAAGGAATTTCAATAAATTGTATCTATAGATAAAAATATTCATGAAAATAAAAAATTTCTTTTCAAACAAAATTTAAGAAGGAAAGTAGTGTAACTAAGAAAGCAAAAAATTCGTTGAAGGGACAAAACATTTTATCTTTCTAATTCGATTTTGTTCTTGGCTTTCTTAAAAACAGCACTTAAGTTTTTTAAAAGTTCGTGATAAAATATTTTGTTAATAATGCAAGACGTCAATACCGTAAAGCCTCAAAAGTGTTTTAAATTTTAAGTAATGTATTATTTTTTGAAATATTTTTCAAACTTTTTTTCTTTTTTTCTTTTTTTTTTCTTTGTATATATCTACGGCAAATATATTTTGTGTTAAGTTGGATAAAGGCCTAAAATTGTATCGAATTTATATATATAGAAAATATAGCCTTAATAATACTTTTTTTATTTGTAGAAATAGGAAGGAATTTAGCAAAACTATTTAAGTTACAACAATAATAAAAAAAAAAAAAAGAAGAAGAAGAAGAAATAATTAAATAAACAGAAAAATAAATAAATAAATAAATAAGTCACGAAAATACAATTTAATTTATTGATATGACTATATATATTTGTATTCCAAACATTTTTAGATTTTTCATTTATGGTAATATTTACTAGAATTTTTAATTCTTATTTACGAAAATTTCCCTATAATCTGTTTCTTTAATTATAATGAAATATTCTACATCGAGTTTCCCTCCCAGTAATCTTTAATTTTATTTTCTCGAAATGCAATTTTTTCGTAAAAAATACCTTTAAGTAAAATATTTTCCATTCAAGAAAAAATTTCAATATATCTCAGAATGTAAAATCTGTGATAAAGAAAAAAATATAATCTATGCATTTTTTCATAAAAATTAACCATGCATATTTTTGACACTTGAACGATTTTTAAACAGTTAAATCAACTCATTTTCCTAAATATACCTCCCTACATGGTCGTTTCATTATCCATGATATATATATATATATCCTAAAAATTATTATCGTAGCAGCTCTATCACTATAGCTCAAGGTAAAGTATATAACTGCTAAACACACTGTATTGTATTCTAAACACCGCGAATTCTAAATTATATTTCACGGTTCAAAATCTCTTGCATCAAAATACATGAATGAAAAATACATTGTTATGATTCTAAATAACTATAGATCTTTACATAACTACAGTAATTCTAAAAAAAAAAAACTCGTCAAAGTTTAAATTCTCTAGAATTCAAATATTCACTGAATCAAATCATTAACAACCGAAGCATATTGGAATATTATATTGTGTTTTGATAAATTTGTAAATTTCAAAATTGAATAAAATCTAATCATAGAATAGAGTTTGTACTTCATCTATAAATTTAAAATAATTTATGCATTTTGAAACGGTACGGAATTTCTGTACAAAATACATTTTGCATAGCATATTCTAGTATTGTTTATTACATTTTGCGACATAATATAGTTTGTTCGTGTTTTCTAATTCTTATACTTTAGCCATACCAAATTGTTATTAAGATTATTTTCTGCATTTAGTTCTTACTAGTAGGCTACGTCCGCTTCGCTGGTCAACATATTTAAGTAAATTTTCTAAAGAAATTACTATAATTATTATTATTTAATATCGCTTTATAAATAAAAACTAAAATTATTATTTTTTTTTCATGACTTTATGGGGATTTTAATTAAAATATTGAAATTCCGAATTAAAAAAAAATAATTACTAATTAAAATAATTAAAATATATATGTATCAAAATAAACTATAGACTATAGCAGGGATAGTATAGCTTTTGATTAGTGAAATTGTTTTTAAATCGGTTCAGTAGTTCCAGACATTACCCTTCACATACAAACAAACTTTTCCTCTTTATATATTAGAATATATAGATGAGCATAAATAATATAATGAAAAACAAGTAATTTAGATTTTCACAAAAACCATTTTTAAACTATTTCCCGTCACGGGGATCCAACTCACAAACTCTGGATCCAAAACCAGACGCTTTACCTCGAAGAAAAGGTGTTCAACAGCTTTCATTGCAATATTTAATTTAATTTTATTTATTTATATATATATTTATATATTTATTTAATGTTTTTTCATGGTTTTTGAATTAGAATACTGAAATTTTGAATTAAAAAAAAAAAAATCTTTCATGAAAATTAATTATAGCCTATAGCACTCAGGGATAGTGAAGCTTTAGATTAGTGATTTATTTTTTTAATTTGTTCAGTACTTTAAAAGATTACCCTCCCCATACAAACAAAGTTTTCCTCTTTATATATTAGTATCGATAAAATAAGTATAATTAACAGAAGGAAAAATAAATAATTTAGATTTTCGTAAAAAACATTTTTAAATTATTGCCTTTCACGGGGATCCAACTCACAAACTGAGAATTCGGGACCCGACGCTTTACCTTGATGCCACGGCGTTCAACAGCTTTCGTTGCAATATTTCATTCTTTTTATGGGCATTTAAATTAAAATACTGAAATTTCAAATATATACAGTCGGTAACAGAAGTGTCCGAACACTAGCAAAAATTCCTATGTAAAAAAAGTACACTTCATGCGGTTTTGATAAATAAATCCTTGTCGAATCCTGTTCTTAGTCAGTCTAAGAACATGATTCGATAAGGATTTATTGAACAAAACCGCATGAAGTGTACTTTTTTTACATAGGAATTTTCGCTAGTGTTCGGACACTTTTGTTACCGACTGTATATAAATAAATAAATAAATAAATAAATAAATATATATCAAATTTAATTATAGCCTATGGCACTCAGATACAGTGTAGCTTTTAATTAGTGATTTTTTTTTTTTTTTTTATTGGCTCAGAAGTTCCAGAGATTACAATCCATATAAAATCAAAGTATTTTTTTCTTTATATATTAGTATCGATAACGTAAACATAGTTAACAGAATGAAAGATAAATAATTTAGATTTTCACAAAAACCACTTTTAAATTATTTCCTTTCACGGGAATCTAACCCACGAACTCTCGATCCGGAGCCCGACGCTTACCTCAAAGCCACGGTGAACAGCTTTTGTTTCAATATTAAGAGAGGCAGACTATTGTAACAATCGCAGCTATCGTAGATCACCAGTCAGATCGTACACTCCGCAGCAAAAGTATCCGAGCACTAGAAATAATCCCCGTGTAAAAAAAGTACACCTAATACTGCTTTGTTAAATAAATCCTTGTCGAATCATGTTCTTAGACAGACTAAGAACATGACTCAACAAGGATTTATTTAACAAAGCAGTATTCAGTGTACTTTTTTAAGACGGGGATTATTGCTAGTGCTCGGATACTCTTGCTGCGGAGTGTACGTTCCGACTTGTGATCTATGATAGCTGCGATTATTACACTAGTATGCCTCCCTAAATTCTTTTTTTTTTCCTTGATTTTTAAGGGGATTTTAACTAAAATGCTGAAATTTCGATTAAAAAAAAATATATTTTATCAAAATGAATTATAAGCTGTACCATTCAGGAATAGTGTAGCTTTTGATTAGTGATTTATTATTTTATTTTTTTTAATCGATTCAGTAGTTCCAGAGATTTCCCTCTACATACAAACAAAGTTTTTCTCTTTATACATTAATCATCCATTGCTCAGCACTAGTGCGACGTAAAACCCAACCAACCAAACTCTTCATATATTAGTATAGAATTGTTCAGTGCTTAAAATTTACATAAATTTCGACGACAATTTTTTAAAAAATATAGTCATTATGATGTCCTAATATGCACTATCTACCAATAAAATATTTAGGCACTTTCGAATTTAAAGGTTTTAAAAACAGCATCAAAAGAATTTCAGTTCTCTCAAAGTAAAAGCTAAACTACTATAAGGGACTTTTCTTACATTTATATTTTTATTCGTTGAACGCCAATTGGTAATAAAGTATTTGCTAATTGTAAATAAATTTTAATCTTCTTCTTTTCTCTCTCTCTCTCTCTCTCTCTTTTTTTTTAAGAACTGAAATTCTGTTCATTCTATCTCTCATAACTTTTTGAATTTACACGATATTTGTTTGGTTTTCTCAATACTTTTGGCTATTAAATTATGCAAATGAAAGTTTTTAAAAGCTAACGCATGCGTAGTTAAAAATTATTTAGTAAAAATGCTCCTATTTCGTAAGATATTTAACATCTTATCATTCTGAATGCAGTATACTCTGTCTAATGTAGTATGCCAAATTTTCGAAATATGTCTTTGCTCTGCGTCTAATACCCTGCGTGTTATAATTTAAAAAGTGGAAATTTCTTTTACAATTAAAAAAAAAAGGGGGGGTTATATCTTCCTGAATATATATGGTAACCTCATAAAAATTCATACAGTTAATGAGAAAATCTTCATAACCACATGCTACAGCCAAGACTCACTTAAAGCGTTACTTTTTACAGGAGGATCCAAAACATTTTGTTTTTTGTTTAATTTTTTACCTACTTTTCCTCTTCAGGACACAACTTTTGCTGAATTTCACTACCAAATCTTCAAGATGATTTCCAAAGAACTTTTCCAGATATTTGACAAAACGTGTAAATTTGAAAATGTCCAAAAGTGTCCAAATATTTATTGTAGATAGTATATCTAGTACAAGATCGTGATATAATACCGAGTTACCTCCTTTTTAACACGCTTTTATTAGCTTCACCTGTATGTATGTTTGTATGTATAATGTATGTTTGTAACCGCTCTAGGAGCAAACAAAAAATCTATGTTGTAAAAAAAGACTTTCTCAACGTGAACGCTGTGGCGCTGTGGTAAAGCTCCGCGCTACGAACCTAAAGGTCTAGCGTTCGAGCCCAGCTAGGGGAGATTTTTTAAAAATGGTTTTTGTTTAATTCTAAATTATTTTAATTAAAGATTTAAATGTATGTAAATATTATGGTGTGTCACTCACACGATTTTCTCTTACCCTGCATTTTAATACTAAGGTAGATATTTTGTGCTTTTAGTTCACATTTATATAAAAGCGCGTTCTTTAATTTTTTAAAACTATACTATTATTTATAAATATTTCATCTTATAATGTATTTTAATAAAAGTCATGCATTTTCAATCTCAAGAAAATTTTGTATACTCCATGATATGTTTACCTATGGTATCCGGTTTTATACTTGACTGAGTAAAAACAGAGAAGGTGTTTCAGAGCATTCTTAAATCTTAAGACTTAAATGATATCAGAAAAATGCAAAAAAAAAAAATCGTAATCTGAATATTTCACATAGAATTAACACAGCTTAATGTATACATGGATTTTGAAGGTTAAAATACAACATGTATGCTTTTTTTTTTTTTTTTTTTTTTTTTTTTTTTTAAGATTTCGAACAAACATTTTAAATAATACTTTATGAAATTTTTATCAAATAAATTTGGAAATTTCAGCTTGTGGAAATTGGTTTCCGGAGAATTTTTATAAAAGCGGTAGACAGAATAACGCATGAAAGTTTTACTAAAAAAAAAAAAAATAAAAATAAATAAATAAATATATATATATATATATATATATATATATATATATATATATCTTTTACGAGATAATTATAGGTTTTGCTTCAACGAGGAATAAAAAAATAAAATAAAATAAATAAATAAATAAAATAAAATGATCTTTGAATTGCTGACAGACTTGTATTTAAAAAAAAGTGCAATTTTAGGTACATTTTACCACACGTTTGCAAAATCGTATCTAATTGAAAATAAATAAATGAATAAAATCTTAATTTCAATAAGATCGATGTATTAATTTTTGAGAAATTATGACTCTGCTTTTCAAAAAGGTCTACGAAAACCAGATCCCACAGACTGAATTTTCCAAATTTTTAATAAAAATGTTATAAAATATTTATATTCGAAAATTTTTCAATAAAAAAAAATATATTTCTCTCACTTCCTGTCACTCTCTCTCTCTCTCTCTCTCTCTTACATATATATATATAGAGAGAGAGGGGGGAGAAAGAGAGAAATATGCTAATTTTTATCGAAAATTTTGAGTATATAGATATTTTATAAGATTTTTATATGCTCATTATATACCATTTAATTATATATATTATATATAGAGAGAGAGAGACAGAAAATTTGAGTTTTTCAGTCTTCGAAACCAATGTATTACTTTAAGTTATGCATTAAAATTAAATATTGTATTTTATAATTTTTTTTTAAATTATTTAATGTATTCTAAGTGTAGCATATTTTCTGATGCGTATTGTGATAAAATTATACATATTTTACTTAAATAAACTGTTTCCCATTACACATAATTTTAAATCTTGAGATCTAAATTAGAATGTATTAGTTCATAGACAATACCTGTAAAATATTTTTTAAACATTCAAAATGTATACATATTATTTTAAATTATAATACACATCCTTTCGTATAGTTTTTCATATACAGTGTAAATAAATTTTAAGACTTAATATGGGCAGTTGCATAACTAAAAAAAGAAAAATTATTATTTAGTCATATTATATGCGTTTTTATCTGAGAATCACTTTAATTCCCTTTAATTTCCTAAAACAAACATTACCTCGTTTTAATAATGCATAAAAGAAAAACACTAAAGACTATGATCAACCCATTACTCCCTTATTAATGAAATTAATGATATATTTTTAATTTTAAAAGCAAATATGATTAAAAAATTCTGCTCCAGTAATTTATTTGTTTTAACAAAGCAATTCATTAATTTTTTATGCTTAACAAAACTAAATTAATGAGGATTAGATTAAAAAAAAAAAAAAAAAATATTTAACTAGAATTTATTTCTTTTCTGTTAATGAATTTCTTAAACATTTTTTAAAAAATTTATGTTTAAAAAAATAATCGTATTATATTATACATATCTTAATTGAAAAACTCTTGAAAACAGGCATAAGATATATTTTATGTGTCTTTTTGATACATTTAATTATGTTTAATGTGTCTTTTTAAAATAATTTAATATTTATTTAAAAATAAGAAAAAAAAAGGAAAGTGATATAATTTATACAAAGAGAGACGTATACAGGATGTTCCAACCCCCTCCCTCCCCTCCTAACTGGAAAATGAGTCAGATTGTGAAAAATGGCGAAACATGTGTTCGATGAATTCGAGAGGGACCATTTTTAGTGAAAAAAGTTTGGGCCTAGGGGGGCTAGGAGGGTCATTAGGGAGGGAAAATTTAAAATTTCAAATAGGAAGGTATGTCTTGTGATATACATACTTTGATATACATACTTTATTGATAAACGTACTTTGCCCAAAAATGTTTGGGCACGGGCAAGAGTGCCGCTAGGGAGGGCAACTTTAAAATTTCAAACAGAAAAGTATGTCTTGTGATGCATCCCTGGAAATGTCTCTTGAAAACAATGAATTTGATATAAATAGTTTTGTCCTGCAATGATTATTAAAGGGGATACATAAGTATAAAACCCACATTTCAAAAGTATAAAAACTCATGTATCTCGTTTAATAATCATCGTAGGGCGAAACTATTTATATCAAATTCGTTGTTTTGAAGAGACGTTTCCAGGGATGTATCACAAAACACACCTTCTTATTTGAAATTTTAAATTTGCCCTCTCTAGTGTCCCCCCCCTCCCAGGCCCAAACTTTTTTCACCAAAAAAGGCCCTTCTCGAATTTATTGAACACGTGTTTCGCCAGTTTTCACAATTCCGACTCATTTTTGCGTTAGGAGAGGGGGTGTGGGACTTTTGGACCACCTTGTATATATTTTCTAACATAATTACTGGTATCTTTAATATACTCAGCTCGTCCCTTCATTTCTCAAAATTTTATATATACAAGAATTTTTGTGCAGTAATATGTTAATAATTAGCTATTTTTATAGCGTAAAGTTCGCTTTTATCATGTAACGTATTATCGCAATGTTTACTGTTTATAAAGTTTACTATTACTATCTCTTACATTAATATTGTATCGTGTTCAATACTCTTGAAATAATCTTGCTTCATGTAATTTCAAATACAAATAGTTTATAACTTTTTTTCCCCGTAACTTAAGGGAACTTGACGTTTTTCATTGAGTACAATTTTGTATAAAATCCATTCGCACATTTTCATTGAAAAAGATTCCGTATGTTGAAGTACAGTGTCTTGTCGTACAGTACTTTCCATTAGTTTATAAATCAAGCTCCATATCTCTAATGGATTCTTTCCCACTTTCTTAACTAAAATCCGCATTAAAATCCTCTCCAATAAATTAACCAAATGAATTAAATTTAAATTTATTTATTTATTTATTTATTTATTTATTATTATGATTATTATTTATTTTTATTTTTATTTATTTATTTATTTATTTATTGTAATTATAAGAACTTGTGAAAAATTGTTTACTTCATGATTTTTAACTCAGTTGTCTACAAAATGCTTCAGTCAATGAAACTGGCATCAGAAATATGATTTATGGCACATTTAAAAATAGTGGGTAATTCGAGGATTTTATTTTATTTTATTTTTTATTTATTTATTTATTTATTTATTGTCGAATTTTTGAACGTTTAAATTATTTTTCTTAGAAATAAGAGATTTTTGTTTAACTTAATTTGTTTATTCATTGTCAATCCAATAGTTATCAATCGATTTCTAAATGTCTAAAAAATTTTTAAATTACACACAATAATTGTCGTGACTCTCAACTCGAAAAAAAAAAAAAAAAAAAAAAACAGTAAAAAAAGTATTTGTTACATGTTCGTTTCTTTCAACATAAAAAGAAAATATTTATTAATCGCCTGAAATTAAATGTATTTTCTTTTAAATATATTAAAAAAAAGAAAAGTATATTTCATTTATTTGCTTTGGAATCAATTACTATATTTTTCTTTTAAACAATTTTAGATTTAAAATGGTGATTTTATTCAATGCTTTTTGAATCAGTTATCCTACTGAATTAAAATATAGAGCCTTAGCTAGATTTTGTTCTGATTATTAAATGCACCAATTCGTAGCGATTGGTTGAACAGTGCAGCTTTTTCTTTGTATACCGGAAAACTTGACATATTTTTAGTGAAACACAGCAAAATATTAAGGCGTGAAATGTTTGACAGAAAGCTTTAATCCTGACGTATTAACGAGTATTTTAACAACCACATTAACATTATCTTCAGATATACTAATTTTAATTTTTTATCTTTTTTTATCGCTAATAAAATACTACAAAACTTTCCACAAAATTGGAGATACATCCTATTTTGTAACTAATTTTAAATTGTAAATAATATAAATGTCATAAAATCAAATAAATATTCGTTGATTTGCGTATCTTGCTTATAAATAAAATAGCAATAAAATACTCAGAAGATCTAAAAAATAGTAAGCTAGAAAAATTTCCTTCAATATAAAATACATTTCACTAATATTATTTTTGTTATTACTTTGACGTTCGATATCAAAGCGCATTATGCAATTCCATATGTCATTTGGAAAAATCAGTTTTTCTGAAACTAAGTCAAAACTACTTCACAGATGACTTATCTCAGTAATTCTAAATGTACCCTATTATTAAGCGAAATTTTCCAGAAAAAATTAAAATAAAACGATTTTCATAATAAGCATAACAAGTACTTCAATAATATTTTCCCTTTAACTCATATTTAATATTATATACAATATTAATGTTACAAAGATAGTAAAGATTATATTTAACAATACCAAAAATGTATCATATACGATTTCTACATATAAAATTACACAGAATAATTTATTTTTTGCTATGTATTCTTTATTAGGTTTATTTACAAAATATTCGGCTGATATTAACTAAATATAATGCACACGCTGGCAAAATATCTGCTTTATTGTGTTTCTGTAAATAATATTAATGCCACAAAATCAGAGAGATATTTTTGATAGCATATATCGCTCACAAATAAAATAACAATAAAATTCTCCTAAGATTCTAAAAATAGATTGCCAGAATAATTTCCTTTTATATGAAATCCATTACACTAACATCATTTTTGTAATGACTTTTGGCGTTCGATATCAAAGAGCATTATGCAATTCCATACGTCATTTGGGAAAATCAATTTTTCTCAAATTAAGCCAAAATTACTTCACAGATGACTTATCTCAGCAATTTGAAATAACCAGACATCATATTCGATGAATAAGATCTATCTTTAAAGAATAATAAAAACCCAAGTCTCCTTTTTTCTTTTATGATTGCGAATTATCTGAATTTGACAAAATTCTTAATCCTTTTCAAAAAAGTTTCCTTAAGAATAAGTTGAACTTTTAAGTCATTATATTTTCCCGTTTTATTGAAGAATTTATTTTTCTTTTTTTAAAAGTATGTTTTTTTTTTTTTTTTTTTTTTTTTTAATGAAGATATAATTGCGTAGTTTATTTAAAAGGAAAAAAGTATACATATTTTTTGTTGGTAGTTATATGATTTTTATATCCTTATTAAAGTTTTATGTATTTTATGTTATATGCATTGTGGATAAACAATTTTGTTATCGATTAAATTATATTTATAATATTAATAATTTTGTGATTCTTTTTTTTTTTTTTTTTTTTTTTTTTTTGCAATTTTAGTACAATTTTTTTTCATCTTTAAATCATTATATTTTTCCGTTTTATTGAAGAAATCATTGTCCTTTTTTTTTTTTCTTTAACTCTCTTTTTTTACAGCGTATTTTATTTAAAAGGGAAAAAAAATTGAAAAATTTTGTTGGTAGTTATATAAATTTTATATACTTATCAAAGATTTATAATTTTATGAAATATCAGTAGTTTGATTTGATTTGATTTTTATTTTTTTATCTGTAAGTGGAAAACTTTATCGATTTACAAATATTTTTAATATTTTCTGAGAATGTTTTACTTTTATTTAATTTTAATAAGATTTCAATTCTTATTTTTCGATACAATTATATATTTTATACATATACATATACAATAAAACCTCTCTAAGTTGGACACCGACGATTCCAAGAAAAAGTGTCCAACTTATAGGGGTGCTCACTTTTTTCGATTTAACTAAACTGTATCTATGCATACCTTTTGTATTCACGATTTATATACAAAAAATAATTAATTTGCCAATTTAAAATTCAAATTTAAACTTTTATGTTGTGGCCATTATAATGCTTTCTTCTATAAGTTTTACATAACAGCGTCACCTATCAGTTAACATGCACGAAATTTTAATCAATATAGCTTCTCACAACAAATATTTTGCATATGTATTTTGGTGCAATTTTATCCAATAGACGCTCAGATATATGGGAAATCAGAGAATGTGAGTAAGAGTAGCACCACCTGTCTGCTAATCTAAACCCAAATTAAGCTTACATTAATTTTTTATAAAGGCCATCTCACATATGAAGTTTGGTGAATCTATTCACTCTAGAAACTGAGATATAATTTACCGGTGAACGGGAAAAACTGCAGCATAGCAACAACACCTGTCAGCTGATACGCATCCAAATTGAATCAGCATCGTTTTCCACTATAGATTAAGTTTAGTGCAATTATGCATTCAAGTTAAACTTGGTAGGAAAAATAAAAAGGACAAATGAAGAAGAACCTTATCTACCAAAATGTATTTTTTAATGCCTATTTTAAAACAATCTAAGTCAAAACATATTTTTAGTCTCTATGTGAAATATTTTCAAAAGAGAAAAAAAAAAAAAAAAAAAAAAAAAAGGACAATTCATGCAATTTAATAAAAAGAAAGACTCTTGCATTATGCACTAAATTACAGTAATTTGTGAATGTTTCAACTGAAGGAAAGAAATATTTTTTATAAGATAAGACATAGGTGAATATATTGTAACAAGAAACATTGTTTTTTTTTTTTTTTTTTTTTTAGACATTTACAGCTATTTCTACAAGGGATTAGTAAAATTTCTAAAAAACAAGTGAGAAAATGGAAGTTTTATTTCTTTTTTTTTCCTGTCTCATCAAGTAAAAGTGTCCAACTTAGGGCAGTATTTCAATGTCCAACTTACAGAGGTTGGACATAATGTTAATCTTATATATGGATACATTTCGTTCCGAGAAAAAGTATCCAACTTAGAGAGGTGTCCAACTTATAGGGGTGTCCAACTTGGCAAGTAGTACTGTATATACCGGAGTTGCATATGAACTCGTAAACAGTGTAAAATTCATTAAAAAAAACTGAAGGAATTCTTAGATTTTCAAGCGGTTTGAAAAAAAATGTTAACGACATTTGACATTTGTTCAATGAGACGGCATTTGACTCTTGTTCATCTGGCAGCATATCTCTTAAATCTTTACATATTATAAATCCAAGCAATACATACTGCAGGAAGTATTTAAAATTATTATGCATTTATCAACTTGTCTGCTTAAAACGGAAAGGGATATATAGTCTGGTTAATCTGACATAATATATTTCGAAGTGAAGCACCGCACAGACTGTGACCAGATTTTGAGGGGGTTATGTTTCCATCAATCTGTCAACTAAAAGGTCGAGAATGAGACGAATTCTGATCCTCGATCATCTGCCAGTATATCTCTTAAAATCCTCATAGCTCATAAAGTCAAGCAGCACAGTCAGGAGTCGTATTTGAAAGGGTTACGCTTTTATCGAATTTTCGATTAAAAAACCAATAATGAGACAGCATATGATCCCAATTAATGTGTCCATACTTTTCTGAAACTCTTTTTTATCATTTAAAACAAAGCAGCACTAATTGCGTCAGCACTTGGGAGGGTTATAATTCTATAGAATTGTCTTTCAAAACACCGGAAATGAGACGACATCACGACTTCGCTAATATTTGTAGGATTGCACCATCAAATGCCCACATCGCCTAGGAATTAAATCAAATTTGCGTTGACATATGTCTGGCAAGCCTTAGTGACAGTTCTTGGCCATCTCAAATATCCGACCACAAAGTTCTACCACTGTTTAAAAAAAAAAAAAAAAAAAAAAAAAAAAAAGTCTTTTTTTCTGGTTGAAATTTTCTGTAATCTTCAGAAAATATTCGTAAGCTACAGAAAAAAATACGTTGACCGAAATTTTTTGTAACAGAACAATACAGAAAATATTAGTAGACAGATGTTTTGCCTAAGGGAAACTTGATATTAAAGAACCACCAAGTCACTTGGTACATTAACAAAATATCTATCTACTAATGTTTTCTGTATTGTTCTTTTACAGAAAATTTCTGTCAACGTATTTTTTCTGTAGCTTACGAATATTTTCTGTCATTACAGAAATTTCTGGCAGCAAGCAGGCCTTTTTTTCACAGGGTAAAGCAGTGTTAATCCATACCGATCAATCGATTTCACAAAAAATACGTTTCTAATCCTTAAGATTTTGTGCAAATTAATTGTGAACAACTTTTGTTCGTATCTTTATTTCTATTACACTTATTTTCAAATAGTAAATTTTACCTAATTTAACCACATAAATTATTGTAAAGTATTATTCTTCGAAAACAGTGGTTTCGTATTCTTCCTACATTTACAACAAAAGAAAAGGAATCTCTACCAATACAAAATGTACTTTTATTGAAAAAAATAAAAAGTAAATAAATTAGTCTTCTCACTTAATACAGAAAAAATATTAAGAAACTTTGAATCTCAAAATATAAAGGTACATTTAGAAAAGACATCTACTGATATTTATATAAAAACTGCAATAAAAAGCTTTATTTAGAAAGCTCCTTAAAAAAAATAAAAATTATAAAGCGCATTTTTCGGCAAATAAAATTTTTACACAATTTCATAACTAAGAAAGACATTTTTCAAAGCATAACTTACGAATTTATTGAAAAATGATATAAGCAATATAAATTCCAAGGTAGTTCAATAAATTGTATCTATGGATAAAAATATTCATGAAAATAGAAATTTTCTTTTCAAATAAAATTTAAGAAGGAAAGTAGTATAACTAAGAAAGTAAAAAATTCGTTGAAGGGACAAAACATTTCATCTTACTAATTTAATTTTGTTCTTGTCTTTCTTAAAAACATCACTTAAGTTTCTTAAAAGCTCGCGATAAAATTTTTGTTA
This sequence comes from Salticus scenicus, assembly GCA_963930645.1. Taxonomy (NCBI): domain Eukaryota; kingdom Metazoa; phylum Arthropoda; class Arachnida; order Araneae; family Salticidae; genus Salticus; species Salticus scenicus. Next base: position 241,243,325 of record OZ005659.1, read on the forward strand.
AAAGTGAAAGCAGTCTGTACTTTAAAGCCTCAATATCTGTTTTAAAGTTTAGTAATGTATTATTTATTGACATATTTTTCAAACACTTTTGAACGTTTATATTCTGAGTATATATCTGCGGTAAAGATATTCTGATTTAAATAGGCTAAAGGCCTATAAATGATTCCACTTTACACATATAAAATGTATAGCCTTAAAAAAATAATTGTTTTTCTCGTATTAATTACTTAGGAATTACACCAATTAATAAAGCTATTTCAATAATAAAAAGAAGAAGAAGAAGAAAAAGAAAGTAAAGAAAGAAAAGAAATTAAATTATGAAAAATACAATTTGGATTAATTTACTGATACCATTCTTATAAATACTTTTGTGTTTTAATCCTTTTCATATTTTCACTGATGGTAGTGTTTGCTAGATTTTTTTTAAAATTATTTTTTAAAGAAAATTGCTTATAATCATATTTATTTAATTACGATAAAAAATATTAATTTTCCTTCTGATTAATCTTTATTTTTAATGTGTCAAAATGAAACTTTTTTTTTATGAAAACTATGTGCATATAAGTAAAACATTTCCTATTCACAAAGAAAAACTAATTTGTCTTAAACTGTAAATTCTATATCGAAAAATTAGAATAAAGTATGTTTTTTTTTTTTTTTTTTTTTTTTTTTTGTCTACGAAGAATTCCGCAAAAGTAATCTATATAATATTTCTCTAACATAGACAATTTACGATTATATTTTGTAGAAACGATACGATAGTTACAATAAAATACGCTGGATAAAAAATAATGTACAAGTAATATTTAAGCACGCCGACTCAGTTCAGTGATATAATAATTAAAAAAAAAAAAAAAAAAAAAAAAAAGTCAACATTTATCTGATTGAATCATTTTATAGAAAAAATTATTTTTAGAAGTTGCACCCTCACAAACCTTGCAAGCGCCATTTTAAATCCAGCATTACTTTACAGATATAAACAAAATGTGAACTTTTTCATAAATCGACTAAAAAACGCAATAATCAAAATAGTTACTAAGTGTTTTTAACAAAAAATTATGCCAAAATGAATAAATAATAAAAAATAAAATAAAACGGATCTCGCCAACATGGCGGAAACAAATTTAAAAGTCGCCGTAGGTGTCCTTCATTAAAGCTGTCTTGCCTGGGGAAATATGAAAACTGGGTCGTCAAACCTGAATTTTATTTAGAAATTTTTCTTTGAATTATTTGGTTTAACTATCATCAGCGTTTCATTCCACAAAAACTAATAATTTTGTTTCTGGTAAATTAAAATGTTAATTGGATTGTGAAACTGGTACAAAACTTTATAAGCTTCAAATTTTAAAGGTAAATAAAAATGTAGTTGTTGTTGTCGTGTGCCACTCGGAAATTCCGAGCCCCGGTAATGGAACTACCGGAATTATTTTAAGGCATGAGGGGTGCGTCCTCCTTTATTTAGGAGCGCCTCATAGGGAGGAAGCACGACTTTAGTTCTAGAAGCTGGGTAAAGATGGCAGCACCAGCCAACAACAGGAACTCGAATTTTGATCCGGATCAGAGTGATTTAAACCCATGTTCCGGTACCCCCAGAGGTATAATTTTTGATGGGAACTTGGAGGACTTTGTGACCACGACGGAAGTTAACGTGGACCAGTCGCCATTAGCGTACACGACGGTCTTCAACCGACTCGAGGACCGAACCCGCAATCTTTCGATCACGAATTCGCTGCTCTTGCCGACCAGGCTACCGCGGCACAGGTAAATTAAAATAAATAAATAAAAAAACTGCGAAATTTTTGTATAGGTTTGCTACTATATATTATTAATATTATTAAAGATTTAAAATTTACCACTAAAAGAATTGCCATTTTTCTCAGTATAAAGCTTTTGTCGCAATTTATAATTTAAAATTGATGATTGCGCACTTTTTTTTAAGTACTGCTTTTGTTCCGCTTAATAGTTTTAAATTGAAGACACCGGGCTAATTTGTTTGCAATATATTTTTTTTTTGTTGTTGTTGTTTGAGAAAAATGATGCCACGTATTTTCCCTAGCGGAATATTTTGGAATTCATTTTGCTAATATTATTATTATTATAATCATTATCATTATTATTATTATTATCGGAATCCTGCGTCTTCCGTCTTGTTTAATCTTCGTCCTCCGTCTTCTTTGTGTCTCCCTACACAGTTTGGTGATATTCTTGCTATGAGATCGCGTTGCAAAACATTGTAAAAACTGTCTATTTTATTATGGCCATCTTCTATGGAATTATTTTTTTATGTGATATTATTAATTTTTTTGTGATTTTTTTTTTTTTTTTTTTTTTTAAATTTTTATTCACTTTAAGGTATATGCTTAAACGTTACTAAATTCCAAGAAATTTAAACCCAATAGGATTATCTAATACGAGGGGTGATCAGGAAAAAAAAGTTACAAGTCGAATAAATAAATATTTATTAACAATAGACAGAAAATAGAAAAGAGAATTAAGAGGCATATGTGCTTATCACTTTTCGGCATAATCACCAAGTCTATTTAGGCATTTATCAGAACGCAGAACCAACTATCAACCCGTCTTGGTAGAAATCAGTTCCATGTCCATTGAGCCAGGTCTCGGCGAATGATTTCACAGCACTGTCTGATAAGAACTGTGTGCCGGATAAGTGCTCCTTCTACCTCAGAAACAGGAAATAGTCACTGGGTGCCAAATATGGGCTGTATGGGGGTGACTCCAGATTTCCCACCTGAACCGTCGCAACAATTTCGGCGTTGCTTGAGCAGTATGGGGCCTAGCATTGTCATGCAGGAGAATGACACCTTCACACAACATGCCCGGCCGTTTGCGTCAGATGCTTCGCGGACACATTCTTTGCCCATAAAAATCGAATCACGGCTCGCACTTCCAGATGAGACCAATTTTCTAAGCGTCTTGCCATTTCAACCGTCCTGAACCGCCTGGGAACTTTCACTACCTACCCGAAAACCAGCTGTATGATAAGTAGCATCATCTGTCTCCACTCTGGGGAAACAAAAGTTTTCCACAATATGTAGTTTTCAAATGCTACAGCTTGTAACCTTTTTTTTCTGATCACCCATTGTATCTATGATAAAACGCATATTCTAATATCTATAAAATTGTATATATTCAAATATCTATAGTAATATTTTTATTCAATTATCTATAATAAAGTATAATATCTAAAAAAAAAATGTATATAATATAACATATATTCAAATCTATAGCGCTTCAGAAATCTGTAGGAATTCTACAGTAACTCTGAAATTTAAAATGCATACTAATATAAATCACTAAAATTCAATAAATGGTGAATACTATATTCAGCATTTACCAATTTTAAATTTCAAAATTGAATAAACTGTAATTATATAATATAGTTTGTGCTTCATCTATAAATTTTTAAAAGTTTATAATTTTGAAACTTAATGAAATATCAATGTACAGCAGTTTGTATTGCATTTGCAATTTTTCTGTAGTTTGAGTTTTGAAACTGGAAGAAATTTCTGCATAAAATGCAGTTTTTCCACATAGACTTTGTTTTATATTGTTTATACATTTGCAAATGTAATGCAGTTTTGTATTCCAATGCAGCTTGTTCACTATCTGCATTTCTTATTAATCAGCCATGCCAAATTGTTATGATGAACATTTTTAGTATTATCTATTTATAGCTTAAAATTTACATGAATTTCAAATGCAATAATTACTTAGTAATGCATTACGGTGTTTTAATATTTCTAATACAAAATTTTGTCCAAGAACGTAGTTTAAAATTTAGTTATCTACTTTTTTTTAATATATATATATATGTGTGTGTATTTTTTTTTTTTTTTTTTTTTTTTTTTTTTTTGTACTTAACTGAATAAAAAGTGAGAAGATATTTCAGTGATTTCATAAATTTTGAAACTTGAGTGATAATAGAAAAAATATTATTAAAACATCGTATTATCTGAACGTTTCATTTAGAATCATAGCTGCCAACATTTTAATTTATTCTGGAACATTTTTAGACCCAATACGTAACTCCAATGCATAACTTTCTGCAATACATAACTTCGATAACACAAGAAAAATATAGTCTTAAAGAGCAAGTGGTAGGATATAAAGGTGGGGCTAAAAATACTCCGAAATAAATTAAAATGTTGGTAGCCATGTTGAATTAACATAGCTTTAGAGGATACATCGGTTTCGAAGGTTAATTTAATACCCTATTCTCTCTAATTATATGTATATATATATAGATAGATAGATATTTAATTAAAAAATATATATATTAAAATCTTGAACATATAAAAGAGGCAAGCAATTTAAGCAATACTTTATACAAATTTTCATTAAAAAGTTTGGAAAATTCAGCCTATAAAACCTGGTTTCCGAAGATAATTCAGAAAAACAGTGCAAGAGGTAACTCATGATAGTTTTTACAAAAAACAAACAAAAAAAAAAGATAAATATGGCTTGCACTTGAACGAAAGATTTAAAAAAAAAAAAAAGCAAGAAAGAAAGAAAGAAAGAAAGAAAGAAAGAAAGAAAAAAAAAAAGATTGAAATTTGGCTTTTTCATAGAGTTTGTATGAATAAAATTTACACAATTTTCGTTTCATCTTACCCCCCGTATAACTATGTAAAGTAAATTGTAATCAAGAAAGAAAAGGAAAAACATTCTTCAGAAGATTCAGAATATTGTTTCACTATCTAGAAATGTATAGGCTAGAAATTCTCGACCATTTCGTCTATTCAGTTTTTTGGCGTGCCTTATCTGCATAGCTCGGAAATCTATATTTCTAGTTAAGGAATTTAGAAAATGGCCACTTACTCATTATAGATGAAGGCGGTATATATATCTTTTTTTCTCACTGTAGTCAATCAATTCCATTTTGAAAAAGGGTACAAATTTTCTCTAAGATCATTTATTCATTTGTTTCATTCATTTTATTCATTTGGTTTTGAGAAATCATGTATACCGCTTTTCTAAAGAATCCTTAGAAAGTAGATCCCAAAATTTCTTTGTGAGACTTTTATACGACATTTTTTAAATTTTGTTATTTTATATGCTCAATGCTATATATATATATATATATGTATAGATATGTGTATGTATAGATATAGATATAGATAGACATATAGACATACAGAGAGAATATATGCTTTTCTCAGCCTTTTAAACCCATGTAAACATTAACGTGCTCATTAAAATTAAACTGTGCTTTATAAAGTATTGTATTTTTTCATTAATATTACCTAAAAGTGTAGTACATTCTCTGAGATGTATTGTGATAAAATTACACATATTTTACTCAAATAAACTGTTTACTATTGAACATAATGTAAAATCGTGAGAGTTGAATTAGAATGTATCAGTTTATATACCATGTACTTTTTAAATATTCAAAATATATATTTATTATTTTTAAATTCTAATACACATTCTTTCTTATGTTTTTTCATATACAGTGTAAATAAATCGTAAGGCAAGATGGAAAACTGTTTAATTGAAAAAAAAAAATCTTTTTTGTTCATATTATATGTCTTTTTTATGAGAATCATTTTAATTCCATTTAATTTCTTAAAACAAACATTATGTCGTTTTAATAACGCATAAAAGAAAAACGCTAAAGATTATGATCAACCAATTACTCTCTTATTAATGAAATTAATAATTTATTTTTAATTTTCAAAGCAAATATAATTAAAATATTCTACTCCAGGAATTTATTTGTTTTAACAAAGCAATTCATTAATTTTTTATGCTTAACAAAACTAAATTAATGAGGATTAGATTGAAAAAAATATTTAAATAGAATTTTTTTTCTGTTAGCGAACTTTTAAACACTGTTTAAGGAATTTATGTAAAAAAAAATAATAATAAAAAAAAATAATAATAATAATCTAATTATGTTATATTTATCTTAATTGAAAACTCTTAAAAACATGCATAAAATACATTTTATGTGAGTTTTTGATACATTTAAATATGTTTAATGTGTCTTTTTAAAAAAAAATTTCGTATTTATTAAGTATATTTTAATTGCATGTATTGATAAACGCTACACAAATATATGTTTTAAAAAAATGGAGGTGATATAATTTACACATAAAGAGAATTATATATTAGGGTGGTTCGAAAAAAACTTTTTTTTAAAATTCAGATCGCTATAGTGCACAAAAGTTGCCATTGGTATAGACATGAAAAAAGCACTAATTATTATTTTTTTATTAATTTGTCTTCCGGTCGCGCAATGCCATCGAAGTTAGCAAAAAAATGTGAAAAACCTTAATTTTCCATAATTTTTTTAAGCACTCCAGATAATTTTAATTGCGTTCCTATCCCATGAATTAACATTTAAAAGTATGTAAAATCAATATATATGCACTTATTATACATTTGTTTCATATCTTCCGGTCGCGCAACATAGTACAAAATGAGTAAAATGAGTAGTTTTTGCAAAATTTCGAAGTTTAACTGTTTAGTACATTTTAATCATACGACTTTTAGAGATGTTATAGTTTAATTCTATTACAATAATATATTTAAAATCCAAGCATATAAGATAAACGTGGCTATAAGATAGACATGGCGTATGTGACGAATGCCAGCGATGCGCGCGCAGCGCAGCCAGTCGCAGCCATTTTCTTTTCCCGCTATTACCTTCAGCCTGCTCTTGCCGCTAGCTCGAATCAGTACTAGATTGTGTTGCACTTAAGTCCTTATTTTTTCTGTCTACTTTTGCGTTCAGTGTTTGTACTTGAATACGGCAATTATTGATACAATGGTCGTGCCAAAGAAAGTTGGTACAGGTACAATAACTATAAAAGATTTTAAGTGCCCTATTTTTGGTCACCCTCGAGACTTGTTACACAACAAGCTTCCTACTCATGAAAATGTCCTTCGCTGCTGCTTTCAACAGAGATTCAACCTAGCTGTGACAATAAACAACAAGAGTGTATCTTTTCAAGAGAAGTTTCATCAGTGGCAAAGAAAACTATCGGTTTATATGACAAAGCCTCATTCCCAACAGTTACGGAGTACAGAGTCATCCAGCTAATTAGTTCTTACTACGAATCATACAGCAAACTCAGAAAGTCGTTTCATCGTGACAAAGATAAACCAGCATTCAAACTTAAACTTGACAATTTCAAGAAGAAAGGATACTCTCTTTTTGATATCGCGGCGTGTAAATTTGTAATTGTTGCTAATGACTGTTCATGTAAGAAATCTCCAGATACATGAGTATGTACTCTAAGTGTGAACTGCATTTGTGAAAGAAGAAAAAAAATTCCACCTTTGGAATTAAGGTTTATATACTTGCACATTTACACGCCGCGACATCAAAAAGAGAGCATCCTTTCTCCTTGAAATTGTCAAGTTTAAGTTTGAATGCTGGTTTATCTTTGTCACGATGAAACGACTTTTTGAGTTTGCTGTATGATTCGTAGTAAGAACTACTTAGCTAGATGACTCTGTACTCCGTAACAGTTGGGATCGAGGCTTTGTCATATAAACCTATAATTTTCTTTGCTACTGTTGAGGCTACTCTTGAAAAAGATACACTCTTGTTGTGTATTGTCACAGCTAGGTTGAATCTCTGTTGAAAGCAGCAGCGAAGGACATTTTCATGAGTAGGAAGCTTGTTGTGCAACAAGTCTCATGGGCGATAAAAAATAGGGCACTCAAAATAATTTCTAGTTATTGTATCTATACCAACTTTCATTGCTACATCCATTGTAACAATAACTGTCGTAATCAAGTATAAACACTGAATGCAAAAGTAGAATACGAACTTAAGCACAACACAATCTAGTACTGACTAGAGCTAGCTGAAGCAGACTGAAGAAAATAGCGGGAAACGATAATGGCTGCGACTGGCTGCGGTGCGCGCGCATCGCTAGCATTCGTCATTTACGCCACGCCTATCTTATAGCCCCGTTTATCTTATATGCTTGGATTTTAAATATATTATTGTAATAGATTAAACTATGGCATCTCTAAAAATCGTATGATTAAAATATACTAAATAGTCAAACTTTAAAATTTTGCAAAAACTACTAATTTTACTCATTTTGTACTATGTTGCGCGACCGGAAGATATGAAACAAATGTATAAAAAGTGCATATATATTGATTTTACATACTTTTAGTAGTTAATTCATGGTATAGGAACGCAATTTAAAACCATCTGGAGTGCTTTAAAAAATTATGAAAAATTAAGGTTTTTCCCATTTTTTTGCTAACTTTGATGGCATTGCGCGACCGGAAGACAAATTTATTAAAAAATAATAATTAGTGCTTTTTTCATGTCTATACCAATGGCAACTTTTGCGCACTATAGCGATCTGAAATTTAAAAAAAAGTTTTTTTCGAACCACCCTATATATATATTTCCTAACATAATTACTGATATCATTAAATTTACTCAACTCGTCCCTTTATTTTTGAAAACTGGATATATACAGAATTTTTGTACAGTAATATATTAACAATTAGCTATTGTTATAGTGTATAGTTTGCTTTTATAGCTTAAAATATTTTTCACTGCTTAACTGGAATTATATTTTTAATTTATCGCAGTGTTAACTGTTTAGAAAGTTTAATATCACTGTCTTTTACATTAATATTGTATTGTGTTCAGTATTCTTCACTGTAAAACAAAATTCAAGCCAGATTACGGGCAACGCCCAGCAGCAAAGATTCCTGGCAAAAAAACAACTTTGAATTAAACTCCTTTAATTAAATTAGAAAGACAATATCTGTTTTATATCTATCACTATTTGTATAAATATATAATTAAACTCTTTCAATCAATAAAACTGCAATTATATTTTCAGTTTCAAACACGAAATGATTCTTATATGACGTCAGGGAAAAGCTAACACTTTTCATTTGAAGTGATTTGAAACGTAAAAATACAGTTTGATTGCAGATTTCAATGAATTGCGTAGATTAGCGGGTTTTGCTAGTAAAAAAAATGCAAGTATTCTAAAATTGTACTTTCATGACATCAATATGGTCATTTCCCGTCAAGTCTTGAGATTTTACAATTTTTAATTTTTATTTATTTTTATTTATTTTTATTTATTTATTTATTTTCTTTATTTTTATTTTTATTTATATTTATTTATTTATTTTTTGCAGAGCTGAATTATTTTCGATTAATGTAAATTAAAATGCAAATAGATTTATTTTCAGTTTTATATATATATAGGGAAACCCGTGTACCTAGGGCCGCTTTTTTTCAATGCCCAAAAACAGAGCCCTTGACCTGTTTAAAATTATCAATCTGATATGTACATAACTTTAGGACTAATTACTTCCAATTGTGATTAATATAAATACCTAAAATAATAAATTCCGACAAATAGAAGGTTTTTAAAAAAAACTGCACTCGTGGCCCTAGGTACAACACCCTCATCGTACCTGGGGCAAGACCTCATTGTACCTAGGGCCATTCTCTCAAATTTAGATTTCACTTTGTAATGAATAGAAAATAAGCATATAAACATGTATTTTATAAAAGAAACAATATCAAGTAATATATTTATTTATCATATAATAATTATAATGTTGTTGCCTTAATTTAAAACACAAAAATTTTCACTTTTTTTTTTCTGTTTTTTTCTGGAGTGTCTTTCGGATTTCTAGATCTCTCTGGTTTTCGGTCACATCTTTTCTTTGATGTGGGAGGTTTTGCTTTAGGTAAAGGTTTTGATTTAGGTAAAGGTTTTGCTTAGTTTCGTACCTGTTAAAGCATAACACACGAAAAGTTGTTAGATGTTGAAGGTTTCGAAATTTCAACAGGACACGAAACAAAGACATCCAATTCTATCATTGTTGGTTCACTTTTTCCTGGATTTTTTTTTTCTTTATGGAGGGATCTTGTCTTTCAGTTACATTTGAACTTAAATATTCATCCTCAGTGAATGTGTTTGGATTCATTGGCTAAATGCCGGATACACGAAAGCCTGATAGAATTTTTACAGGAGTAAAGGCCGACGGATGGGACTTGCCAACACTTTCAGCAACGTCATATGTAGTGATTGGTTTACCAGGGTTTGCCAGCATCCAATTACTATAGGCTGTTTTTTTTTCCTTAACATTTTCTCGACGACTGACGTAGATTCACGTCATTTGGAAATATAAAACTCCACCAGTGGGCGTTTTTTTTTTTTTTTTTTTTTGCAATTTGTATGTTATTTGTTGCTAAAAAATATACACAATATTCATATGTATACAGTCAGTATACTATGGATGCAAACACTTTGATTAGAAAGAGAGTATGATTATAATGCATATCCATTTGTAATATAAATGTGAATATGGAAAATTTTGTTTTAAAAAACTGTAACTAATGAGAAAAACGCCCACAGGCGATCTTTACTGTCAAAAAGACAAAAACATGCGGTCGAGAAAGTGTTAAAAGGTCCAAACACACTGGCCCTAGGTACAAGGCAGCGATGTGGCCCTAGGTACAAGTTTTGGTAACTTCATTCAAAATGCCTTCCGCTAAAAAATCCACATGCAGAGAGGACTAATTAAATATCTCATTTATTACTCAATATAATAAGAAAAATTATACACTAGAAATGAAAGAAAAATATTTACTTTGCCTTTGTAAAATAGCAAAAGAGATGAGCTGCAAAATTTTACTTCAAACCTCTTAAATTCTTTTTCTACATGTAACTTGTCAAAACTCTCTCCTCAAAAGTTCCAAAGTAGTTGTAAAAGTAGAAATTGGTGTTGTTGCTCACCCAACTGAGTATTAAAACTTAAAATTAAATGTTATTCAAATAAAGTGGGGTGGCCCTTGGTACATGATGGCCCTAGGTACACGGGTCTCCCCTATATATTTCGCATATTTTTATTGAAAAAGATTCTGTGTGTTGTCGTACGGCGTCTTGTCGTATGGTGAATTTCGATTTGTTTGTATATCAAGGTACATAACTCTAATGGATTCTTTCCCACTTTCTGAATTTAAATCTGTATTAAAATACCCCCCCCCCCCAAAAAAAAAAGAAAAAAAAAAAAAAAAAACTAAATTAATTGGATTCAAATTTATCTATTTATCTATTTTTATGTAATTGTAAGAACGCGTGAAAAATTGTTAACTTTATGATTTTCAACCCAGTTGTCTACAAAAACCTTCAGTCAATGAAACTGACATCAGAAGTAATACTTATGACACGTGTAAAAATAGTTAGTAATTCTAAGATTTTATTTTATTTATTTTGTTTCGTTTTATTTTAGATTATTATAATCGAATTTTTGAACTTTTAAATTTTTTCTTAGGAATAAGAGATTTTTGTTTAACTTCATTTATTTCTTGACTCTCAACTAAAAATAAAAAAAAGAAAAAGAAAATGTTACATGTTTATGTGTTTCGACATAAAAAGAATATATAAATAATCTGAAACTAAATTTATTTCCTTTTATGTATATATAACATAATATGTATATATTATGTTATATATAATTACGTATATATAACATAATTATGTATATATCTGTACTGATAAGTATAAAGGATTTAAGTCCACATTCTTGATTTTTCAGGAGACGAAAAATAAAGTTAAACTAACTAAAAACTAATCAGCAGAATCGATTAGGAAAAAGGGATTATGTTGGTTTATACGTTTTATACCATTCAGTGATTGTCAATCTTCATTTAATAAAGGGGAAAAAATGAATTAAATATTTTATGCCAAAGATTAATGCTAAATTTCTGACTTGAATCTTTTTTTACCAATGGATTTACTCAAATACTAAATAACATGGATTTAAATCCTTTGTACCAATCGATAGAGAATTTTTTTCTGAGTCTGACTATGTACTTAACTCAAAATGGACGTTTTTGGACTTAAATCCTTTATACTTATCAGTACAGATATATATATATATATATATATATATATATATATATATATATATATATATATATATATATATATAAACGCGCATATTTCATTTATTTATTTTGGCATCAATATTTTTTTTTTTCTTTTAAATAATTTTAAACTTAAAACGGTGTTTTTATTTAATACCTTTTGAACCAATTATCCTATTGAACTAAAATATAAAGTGTTAGCTAGATTTTTCTCCTGATTACTAAATGTTCCAATTTTCGTAGCGGTTGGTTGAACAGTGCAGCTTTCTTTGTATAGCGAAATACTTGATATATTATAGGTGAAACACAGCAAAAGATTACGATGTAAAATAGTTGACTTAAAACAATAGTCCTGACGTATTAACAAATAATTTAATAATCACATTAACAATATCTTTAGTTATATTAATTTTAATGTTTTTATCTATTTTATCGCTAGTAAAATAATACGAAATTTTCCCAAAATTAGAGATACATCTTATTTTATGACTAATATTTCATACTAAACAGAAAATATCCTTATTTCTCCCACACACGCATATATATAATACTTTCTTAAGTTATTTACAAAACAGACTGATGCTAATAATTAAATCTAATACGCATGTTGGCAACATATCTCCTTTTGTTCTATTTCTGTAAGTAATATAAATGTCGCAAAATCAAATAAATATTTATTCGTTGATTGCGTATCTTGCTTATAAATAAAATAGCAGTAAACTACTCCTAAGATCTAAAAATAGTAAGCTAGAAGGATTTTCTTCAATATAAAATACATTACACTAATATTATTTTTGTTATTACTTTGACGTTCGATATCAAAGCGCATTATGCAATTCCATATGTCATTTGGAAAGATCAATTTTTCTGAAATTAAGTCAAAACTACTTCACAGATGACTTATTCCAGCAATTTGAAATATTCCCTATTATTAACAAAAGTTTTCCAAAAAACATTTTAAATAAAACGATTTTTATAATAAATAGTGTAACAATTACTTCAATAATATTTCCATTTAAATTAATTTTAATATGTTATAGATATTAAAGTTCAAGATTATTTATCAATACAATAAATATATCATATACAATTTCTAGATATAAAATTACAAGGAATATTTTTTTCCCCTATGTACCCTTTTTTAGGCTTATTTACAAAATATTGTGATGATATTAACTAAATCTAATGCACACGCTGGCAAAATATCTGCTTTTATTGTATTCCTGTAAATAATATTAATGCTACAAAATCAGAGAGATATTTTTGATAGCATATCTCGTTCATAAATAAAATAACAATAAAATTCTCCTAAGATCAAAAAATAGATTGCCAGAATAATTTCCTTTTATATAAAATCCATTACACTAACATCATTTTTGTAATGACTTTTGGCGTTCGATATCAATGAGCATTATGCAATTCCATACGTCATTTGGAAAAATCAATTTTTCTCAAATTAAGCCAAAATTACTTCACAGATGACTTATCTCAGCGATTTGAAATAACTAGGTATCATATTCGATGAAAAAGAGTATATTATCTTTAAAGAAGAATAAAAACAAAAGTTTCCTCTTTTTTTTTTTTTTTTTTTTTTTTTTTCTGATTGAGAATTATCTGAATTTCACAAAATTCATATCTTTTCAAAAAAAGTTTCCTTAAGAATGAGTTGAACTTTTATTTCATTATATTTTTCCGTCTTATTGAAGAAATTATTTTTGTTATTATTATTTTTTAAAAGTACGTTTTTTAAAATTAAAATATAATTGCGTTGTTTATTTAAAAGAAAAATGGTATTGAAACATTCTTTTGATAGTTTATATAACTTTTATGTAGTTATTAAAGTTTTTTATATATTTTATGTTATAAGAATTGTGGGATTTATTTAAAAATTTATAAACAGAAAAAATGTGTTATCGATTTACTTATATTTATAGTACTTATAATTTTGATAATATCTTACTGGTTTACTGGTTTTCAATGTTAACACGATTATTATATATATATATATATTTTAATCGTTATAATTTTATATTTTATTGAAGAAATTGGTTTTCTACTTTCCTTCTCTCTCTCTCTCTCTCTCACACTTTTATGTATATATATACAAATATTTTTATTTAAAGTTCTATTTTTCATTTCATGAAGTCTCTTATCTTTAAACAGATCCTTTTGGTTAATTTATCTCTTTCCATTTATATTATTTGATAAATGTTTCTATTGGATTAATGAATTATGCAAATTATCTCATCGTTAGGCTTGTGTGTTACGTTTGTGTCATTTCTCTGCTGCGTAAGTGCTTTAACATGTTTTTACTACTCAGTGTATCTAAATTAAATTATCATCGTGAAAATAATATTATTCGAAATGCTTTTCATTTAAAATTTCATATATTGGTATTTTCATCTATCTTTCATTTGCTGAGTATTGTAAAGGAATTAAATTATCCAAATTATATATATATATATTAAATACACAATTGAGTAGTTTATTTAAAATGAAGGACGATTTCAAAAATGTTGCTTATAGTTATATAATTTTTATATAATTATTAAAGTTTTATAAAATTTATGTTATATGCTTTGTGCAATATATTTAAAAATCTTTAATTAAAAAATTTCGTTATTCATTTATTTATCTTTATAATATTAATGATTCTGAGAATCATTTACTGAATTTTAATGTTAATACAATTTTAACTTTTTATTTTGCTTTTTCATGAAATTTATACATTTTCTTTATATATCTGTGGGGTACGCTTATAAATACGTAAATAGGTGTAAAAAGTCATAAAAATTGAAGGATTTAATTACACATTAAAGCTGTTTGGAAAATAAATTATTCACTTTTTTTTTTTTTTTTTTTAAGAAAACAAAACTAGTTTTTATATTCATAACTTTGGCATCAGACGATGCCGGAATGAAAAAACAATATGTAGCATGAAAATCAGTGCGCTATAAAATGAAGGATGTATCAACTCTTTTATTATGGCGATAGAAGATGTTGTGATATGCTTGTAGGTTTAAAATTAATTTGTTTCGGCTGAATAAATCAAGTACAGGATTTATACCATAGTATTATTTTTGCCCTTTCAATATGAAATATTAAAACAGGAATAAACTACTACGTCAGAAACGCCAAAGAAAAAATATTGAGGTGCATACAGCTGTTTCGGTAGCCTAAAGCGTACCGTCTTCAGTGCAAAAAGAAGTTTTGTTTTTTGTTCTTTTTGCACTGAAGACGGTACGCTTTAGGCTACCGAAACAGCTGTATGCACCTCAATAATTTTTCTTTGGCGTTTCTGACGTAGTAGTTTATTCCTGTTTTAATATTCCAACGCCAAGTCTCCTGCTAAAAATATGAAATACCCTGCATAAATTATGAACATTAAAACTCACGTCTATAAATTTCAATTTTTTCTTGGAAAAAGAACTTTGTAAAGTTAGGGGATATAATGGTGTACAAGCTTAAATTTTAAGCGTTTTGCTGAGCTCGATATGAAAAAAAAATATTATTATTATTATTTTACAATATGCATATTATTAAAAAAAAAAAATCTGTAAAAATAAATTAATTAAAAAAGTTATAAACTGGTAAAGTAAGGTGTAAAAAAAGGCGCTGTTCTGGTTCTCACGATTTCAGCCTTTCTGATCATCTGGACCAAAATTTGTTGTCGTTGTTGTTTTTGTTTTCTGTTTTTGTGACAATTATATATTTTCTTTATATCTCTGCGGGATTTACTTATAAATCCGTAAATAGGCGCAAAAAGTTATAAAAATTGAAGGAATAATTATATATTAAAGCTGTTTGGAGGCTTAAGCATCTACTTCTTCAAATTTTAAAATAAGATTTTTTGCTAGAAAAAAAATTTTTAATTTAAGGGGATATTCTGGTATAGAAGCAGAAACTTTGGGGGATTTTGTGGAACTCTATAGAAAAAAAAATTATTTATATTTTATTTATTTATTTATTTTACAATATACTTATCATTATTTTTAAAATATACAAAAATTTCTAGGAAAAAAATTAAAATTATAAAAGTTGTGATCTGGTAAAGAAGTGTGTAAAAAAAAAAAAAGGCAGTTTTCTGTTTTTCATAATTTCAGCCTTTCTGGTAATCTGGAACAAAATTTAAAAAGATTCCTAATTAGTAAAAATTTCTTTATAGCTCTTACTTAAAGAAGGAAAAAACACAACTTCTTTTTTTGTTTGTTTGTTTCAAGCGTATTTTGGGTGCATTGTGATTTGATATAACAGTTTTTAAAAAGCCGTTTTGAAACGATTCGGTTGAATTTGTTGTAGGAACAGGACAAGATTTTGTTTGGAGATTGTTTTTGAATGCTACACATTTTTAAGAATATTTTAAAATATCTATTCATGGTTTGCAAAAAGATAAATTTTTTCTAATATCTCTATCTAATATTTGGTTTGTCTAAATAGATACATCAAATATTTAATTGCATATTACAGCCTTTATTATACTCACATTCAAATTTTGTGCTGTTAAGACATTTAGCTTTTAGCATAAGTCTTTGTTAGCCATTATTGAATCATCATTAGCCGGTTTATTAGGATTGGTAGACAGATCTTCATTACTCATCAATCTATCATTGGTAGGATCTCGTCTTTAGTCATTATTATATTTTTAGTTTCAAATTTGAGAGACATATTTTCTCCTTTCATTAAACCATACATTTTAATTGACATGTTTTCAGGTAGGAATTTTCCTGTATAACTCATTGTGAATACCTATACTATATTTAGCAGTTATATGGGTCTAACTGGTGCATACTTATGAACTAGAAGCATTTCTCCCTCTTCCATGATCTGAGTCTTCTTTCTTGGCTTGAAACTTTGTATGGTGCTGTAGAGAACTTTTTCCTGGTGCCGATAGCACATCGGCATAATTATTAGCATTGTATCATTTAAGTGCGTTATTCTATTTTTGCTTGTAACACTAAATTTTTCTTTTTAAATGTGGTGTATAATTTTTGTGCTTTTAGAAATAAGAAAATACTTTTTTAAACATAATATTTACATAAAATAATAGTGTAACATTTTTTAATTTATTTTAATTTTAATTTTTGTGCTTACAAAATACTTATTTAATTACCTACAGAAGAATAACATTTGAAACATAAAAAAATTGAATACTTTATTGATGATGCTTCTTAATTGTTTGCGTATATATATACCTCTATTATCATATCAGGCACGAACGTGACTAGAGTAAAGAAATTAGGTAATTCCCCTCATCCCTCTAAAAAAAAAAAAAAAAAAAAAAAAAAAAAAAAGTGGATTGGTGTATTCCAAAATATTTTGAAATCCTCATTTTTTTCAATTCAGTTTAAATGAAAATTCATTATATTAGGTCTTTGCATAAATTCGGGAGGTTTCTTATTGCTTCATTTCATAAAAATACATCAAATCAAATGACAATTTTTAATCAAAATACTCTCCATTACTTTCTACAAACTTTGCCCATTTTTCGGGTAACAAATGTATACCACGGCGATAAATGCTCTCGTCTTTGGAGGCAATAAAATGATTCGCGTCCGCACGAACTTTTGCAACGACCTAATATTTGTTTGAATCATTAAAAATTGAAAATATATTCATTTAATTACCATAATACGTCGATTTAAAAAAATGACAAAGGGAACTTTATTAGTTTGTAAGTAAAAATAACTAATAATATTTAATAACTATTATAATAGTGTTCTAATTTTGTTATAATTCATATGTACTGTTATAATTATAATAGTGCTATAATAAACAATCCTTATTTTTTGATACATGCACATGCACATCATTACATCTTCTGAATATTTTCTGATGCCTTCCCCCCCCTCTCCCAATAAGACAAGGCAGGCACACCTGTGGTATAAAAATTATTATTACTTATGTCTTCAATTGTGATTATTTCACTATTTTAAGGAATTAATAGCTGAAAAGAATTAACATTCACAATGAAGAAATCTCCGAATTCCACGCGGTGATTCATAAATTCAATAAAATACAGTTAATCACGACATATGCCTTTAAACGCTTTTCTGTCTTTTATAAACAATATCTGTTTTAAAACGTAATAATAATAATAATAATAATAATAGTAATGCATAACCTTAATTTATATATTTATTGAATAACACTCCAAATTTAAGAGAAATATCATGTCTTAATTAGGTCTATGAAGTAAAGAACGCTTAAATGCGACAAATATTTTTAAAAACCTCTAAGACAAAATGTGTCGTCTTTTCCAATTTGGTTTCTGATAGATGCAACAGGTATTTAATACCATGACGAAACAGTCGTTACTTGCTGTTAAAAGATTAGAGAGAGAGAGAGAGAGAGAGAGAGAGAGGGGGGGGGGAGAGAGAGAGAGAGAGAGAGAGAGTGAGGGAGAGGGAGAGAGACAGAGAGAGAGAGAGAGCGAACAATATGTATAGAATTAGAAAATTCTCCTAGAGAAAATTTTTAAAATACGGTAAAAAAGTTTCGCGGATTGTTCTCAAAATTTAAGAGTTTTTTTATGTTGCATTTGAATAAGATTCTGGAATCATTTAGGCACATTGACCTTATTACAGAAAATTTTTGGCAAAAAATTTACCAGAAAATGTTTGCGTACTAATTAAAAAAAAAAAAAAAAATCTCAAAATATTAATCAGAAAATATCAATACACAACAGATTTCTTTCGTAGGGCGCACTGTAAAAAATAAAATAAAATAAAATAAAATAAAATAAAATAAAATAAAATCTTAATAAAAAAATTTTTCTAGTCCCTCCATCTAAGATCGAATCAGAGGCCACCGCATTGCAGACGACGATCTTCTCTCTCTTCTACAGTGTATAGCATGACAACTGCCGTCAGTGCCCTCTCTGGATGTTAAATTGCTCAAAACTGCTGATAGTGGTGAGCGGCCACCTTCCGCTTTTGAAATCTTTGATCTAGCTTCTCAGTCACACAAGCATAATTTGTTCTGCTACGTAGCATTTCTTAATCCTGCTTTGATACCAGTTTTCCATATGCACAAGAAAAAAAAAAATAATAATAAAATAAAACTATGTAACCGATATAAGAAATCTGCAGCAATGGTTACAGACTTTATCTGATTACAAAAAAAAAAAAAATAAATAAATAAATAAAAATTATTTTGTTAGATTTTGATGTAATTTTAACTAAATTTATGTAGTTTTAGAAAACAGAACTTTTATGTAGATTTTTTTTTTTTCTTTACAGTGAAATATATTTACAGATCTAAATATGTAAGTTGCTACGGTAACAATCATTTTTTAGCTTCATTTTTATAATGTTTTCATTTCATCACAAAAATATGCTTAGAAAATGTTTTTGTAGATAAAGAAAATATGAAAATTCTAAATAGACTAAGGAAAAGTGCATTATTTACAAATTTAATAAATATGCTGAAAATCCATTTCCAAAAGTTTACATTTTGAGAAAAAGAAAATGTTCAATTCTTGGCTTAATAATAAATGCACACTTTTTTAAAAAATTTGTATAGTATAGATTAATTTCTTTCTTTCATCATTGAGATGAAATTTCGATGAAATTCAAAACTGCTTAAACTTTTATTTACTTTTACGTTTTATGATGAATTATTAATCGCTCTTGCGTGTTCTTCTATATTTGTTTTCTGAAATAAATAGATAAAAAGAACATTCGGTTTTATGATGAACTTAAATGCAAGAAAAAGTTCTAGGTATTTTCTTTATTAAGGATTTAAATAAATAGTATGAGAAGAAAAATTGTTCGTAATAATGTTCATAAATGTATTTCTTTTCTCTCTCTCTGTCTTTCCTTTTTTTTTTTTTTTTTCTGTCATGATTAAAAAAAAACTATATATATATGAAGTTTATTCTTGGTGAATATCAAAAGGAATTATGCTAGTATTGCAGTTCAAAATATTATAATTAAAAAAATTTTTTTTTTTTAATAGTAATGAATAATGATACTTCCGAATACAATTATTGTTCTAGAAATCAATTTTTTTACACGTACATAGTTTCCTAGGTTAGATAAAAAAAATTATGCCCGTAATTTGAAAAAAAGTTCTATAAAAGCCGTATGTGAAAATAATAATACTAATAATAAATAAATAATATATTTTGCTGTGTGTGTATGGTCAGATATGTGTTTTGTGAAAAATATTGTTATTTTAGAACAATACCTGTCTTCCTAGTTATACAAGAGAAAATTTCGATCAAGCTTGTCGGCAATATCGGTCCGTTAAATCATTTAAAACGGGAGGTTACTTAAAAATATCAAATTGAAAAAAACATGCATATATATATATATATATATATATATTTTTTTTTTTTTTTTTTTTTCACATCATCTCAAGTCCGAGATACAAAAGTTTATAATTTAATTTGATAACCATCTACTTTCCAGTTTTGTACGAAGGATAGAATATCATATCTGGTGTAGTTTCTAGGTCATGAGAGTTACAAAAATCAACATTTAAACTTTTTAGTAATGATATTTATTTTTAGGTAACCCTCATCCATTAAAATATTCACGGTGGCCGTAATCATGCAAATGAAATATTTACCATATATCATACCAAATATATCCCCATATTGATACAGATAAATTTTGTACTTTTTTTTTTTTTTTATCTATCAAATTTCACATTAAAATATTCATCTATATTTTCTGTTTTCATGTATGTTTTTATTCTGTTTCTAGTATATTTGACAACTTATGCGCTGTTTTGAATTTTTATTTTGTTTAATCGGCAAAAACTGTTAAAGAAATGTATAAGAAATATCTATTAATGTTTTCCGATAGTCAAAAAGGGTAAACACTGGCAGCTATGAGACGTTGTAGCTGGAACTTTCGACGCGTATATCGAAAGCCACAGTAGAAATATATATGTAATTTAAATAAAATAGGGGAATGTCTCCTGTTATGGGCATTCTCTGACTATGGGCACCGCACCATATATTTTAACAGAAGACAAATATGGCGGATTTGAGTATTGTCAAACATGTATTGTGACAGTACGTAGTTTCTGCATTAATACCGAAGTGAATAGACGCATCTGTTTAATAAGCGAAAGCATCGAAAAAAAAAATTCTGGAAAAAAAAAAAAAAAAAAGCAACACAAAAGTAATTTATGAATATTTTCAGAAGGCGATAAATCGAAGTGAATTAATTCAAAAATGTAAGTGTAATGTATATTCATGCAGTATTCTCATTGTTTTGTGATGCAATATCGAATTCAGCACAATATGGACCGAAATTTGCTTTTTCTCTCATTATAAAAATGGCTGGCTGCCATTCCCGGTTATGGGCACCTTCGTGTAACCGGTTGTGGCATACTTATTTTTTCATTTAAAGCGTGTGTTTGACTTACAAAATGTCAAATATGGATATTTGTGTCAACATAGCATATTTTATTGGTACTTTTATGTATTTTAGGGCATTTTTAGCCATGCCAACACCGAAAAACTGAACCTATCCAAAAGAAATGTATTGCCCATCTGCGCAGCATTAGTGCGACGTAAAACCCAACCAACCAAATGAAATGTATTTTATGCGCTGGTTAAAGCCATTCAGGATTATTTAGTAGACAAGAAATCCATAAAATCGACTGCCCGAGAATAGGATCTTCCTCGCAACATATGTGTCCCTCCAGAAGAAGCCTGGAAAGTGGAAAATAACTCCACCTGGCCAAGCACACTAAAAATAGCAACATCCACAATCTGATAATTATGCAAACTTCTGAAACATCGGTTTGTAGCACCTGCTACCGTGCCTAACAAGAGCGAATTGAATCAAATGGAATGATTGTGATCGTCTGGTGCATTTGAAGTGTGTCAGTATACATGCAAATTGTTTTACTTGCATGTATTGCACTTCTGATTTGGAGGGCAAAGAAGATGACGACTAAAATTGAAAAAATGCCATTTTCTGTTATTATTTTGGCCACTAAATCCTTACAAAATAAATGAATTTTGTTATTTTCTGTATTTATGCTGGTTTTTCTTATTATATTCCCATTTTCAGTGTATTGTTCAAGTGCCCCCACAACCAGGTACACACCTTTTTTTTTTTTTTTTTTTTTTACCATAAATGACCACTTTACGAAATTGGTGATAAAACTTTTCTGGTTGACAGAATCGATACAGTTACTTTAGCAAACATTAGCTAAAGGTTTTAGCTTTCCATTAGTATTCATATGTTGGCATAATATTTTTTCTATCAAAAGTTATAAGCCAAAATCAAAACGGTGATATTTCGTCATAAAATCAAAACAGTTATAAGTGTACTTTTTTGGTATCCGAATTATTGACTAGTGCTCGGATACTTTTGCTGCCGACTGTATAAGGTATAAATTTTATAGTACTTATGTGTTTCACCATAGTCACTAGCCAAAACCTGTCACCAAGAATGTTATTTAAAGTAAAAATTTACCAAGTACAGTTTACAGTCGGCAGCAAAATTATTGAAGCGCTAACAATAATTTCTATTTGAAAGATATGCACCTAATAACATTTTGTTAAGCAAATATTTGTCGAGCTCATGCCGTTTATAAAAAAGTAAGCTGATGATAACAATTAGCTTTCAATCTTAAAAAAAAAAAAAAAAAAAAAAAAAAAAAAGGAATAGATGAAAAATATGGATGTGGATGTAGCCTTCAATAATTTTTCTGCCGACTGTACATCAAAATAAACTGCATTTTTTCTTGTATTTTTCAACTTTATTGCTATTACGTACACGCTATTTACCTGATTTCAATAAATAGATTGAAAAAAACTCGAAAATGGTCAGAAAACGTCTTCTTTATTTACAGGATGACTGAATTTTTATTTTGAATAGCAATTTTCTTGCCCATGCTGTAAAAATAGTCAAAGAGAATAACGTATCAGATTCTCAACTAAAGATAATGTAGCGTCTAACTGCAATAGAAAAGGGAAGTTTTTTGCAAAATCTACAATAGGCGGAATTCTTCTGGTAAAAAATCAAATTGTGTTTTTATTTTTTCATTAAAGTTTTCTTAGGTCCGTTATTCTATTCCTATTTGTAGTTCCGTCGTACATTTTGATGAATTCTGGAAAAATCTCAATAGAGAATCTTTTACAATGCATTTTACATCTAAAATTCTTCGCAGCATGTGATATAAATGGACGATTTCATTCCAGAAGTGAGTTTAGCATCGTAAATTCATTATTAAACATAATTAAAAAAGATGGCAACTAAAATAATGGCAACCTTGCATCTAGACCTCAAAACTTTCAAAAAGTTATTCAAGAAGAGCGCAATGGAAAGTATTGCAGGGAAAATCCACATTTCTTTTCAAGGAGTCTTGATAGCCACAGTCGGCAGACAGGAGGTTCTACTTATGAACCGGCCAAGGACTGTCGAGTCTATTAATAGAGGCTATCACCCGTCAGATCCGTCGTTGCTGCAATATCCTCTTTATGTTCCGTAAAATTATTTCTTCTGGAAGTTACCGAAGCTGAGAAGTCATTCCTTGCATGAAGGATCAAAATTATGATGACACCTGTGGTGACATATCCTCTCACAATTCTGTTTACAGCATCAAAATGGCCGCATCGTATTTGGCGACATCGTGGCGAATGCACAATGCCAGCAGGCATTTTATATCGTTATATTGGACCATCACCAGGAATGAGGTTATGGGGTACCGCTGGATACACGTCTCGACCACCTCTTGTTTGCATTCCCAACTCAGTGAATAGCAGCCATTACATCACTGATGAATTAAGACCTGAGGCTCTGTCCTATATTTAAGGCCTACGTAACACACCAATTAAGCGAGACAGTGCACGACAGTATGTTGTCTAGGTAGGTAGATAGGTAGATTGGGTTTAAAGTCGCCCTAGTACTGCGCAATAGATAATCGCATGTTGTTCAGACATTCCTTAATACAGAATGTGTTCGCTCGTTGCTCTGTCCAGCTCGTTACCTTGATCTCGCACCAACTGAAAACGTCTAGTCAATCGTTTACAAGTAATTAGAATGCCACCAATTTTTCCAGTAACTGTGGTCGATGAACTGTGGCATCGGGTTGAACCTAAATGGAGCGCTATGCACGTACATGCCATCCAAATTATCTTCAATTCAATGCCTAGGCGGATAAGTGATGCTATTGCTGCCACAAGTCACTGCTTCATGTACTGATTTCGAACACCTCCAAATTTCAGGAAATTGAGAAAATTGTTCTTCCCAGTATAATGTATATGTTTATAAAATATTATTCTATTATTTGCATACCTTCCTCATGTAGCATGTGATGGCCAGTAGTATGTATACAGTCAAACCTTATTAACATGAATTACTTTTAACATAAACTGTTTACACAATCCCCATCAAAAAGAAGATGATCAGTTTAAATATATGAAGATTAGTTACTGATAGCATGAACTACTGATAACAGGAACAATTTTTTTTTATCCCCCTTGAGATTCACATTAACAAGGTTCGACTTTTATATATTGGGGTGGGGGGCGTACTGAATTATAATTTATTACAAAAGAAGTGTGGAAGTTATCTCAACATATGCACATATCTTTGCTTATATATTTAAAAATAGAGAGGTAAACACTTTCACAGTATACATTATAAGCTATTAAAAAATATAGAGAGAGATAAAATTAGCATTTCCCTTCAATATATTGATATAAGAAAAGTTTTCAAATGAAAAAGTATAATATTTGCATCAAATAAATTTCACTGTAAACATAAGCTTAATATTTCATGCATATAACGCGAATTTGTAAATATTATTTTGATACAAAATATTTCGAATAATAACTGATTTTTTTTTTCAAAAAACACACACAATAAAAAGCATAAAACTAAATATAAATAGATATAGTTATTAATTTATCGTTTAAAATATACTTTACATTGTACTATTAAAAGGGTTACATATAAGATAATTTTACTATAAACATTCAGTTAATTACCCATATAATACTTGTGTTTAGAAAAAGTGTCTCCTACAAAATTAAATTTGAACTTATTTGTTATTAATCATAGAAATAAATACATTCATTAATAAAAGAATAAAATTAAAATTACATTAAAAAAATTACATAAAAAAAAAAAAAAAAAAAAAAAAAACTTCAAAGATTATTAGCTACGAAAATTAAAAAAATAATTATAATATATTCATTTATTTATTTATTATTTTTTTTTTTTTAAGTATAAATGATTTTTTTTTTATGTTTTAAATTGTAAAGTTTTCTTTGTAAAGTCTTTTAAAATGTATTTTCTACAGACTTTTTTTTTTTCTTAGAAAAGTGGAAACAAAACCAGTTTGTGTGAAATTTCAATAAATTCTATATCAACATTAAAACGTTTTAGAAGGAAAAGAAAAATAAATAAATAAATAAATAAAAATAAAAACCTTTTCCTAAAATATATTTTGACAAGAAAAGTACTCTAACTTTATTTTATGAAGTAAAAAACCATTCAAGAAACAAAACTTTTATCCTATTAATTCAATTTTCTTATCTTTCATGAAAACATCGCTTAAATTCTTTAAAAGTTCAACAGAAATTTTCTGGTTTAACAAGAAAAAACTCTTTACTTTAAAATGCCAAAAGCCTTTTGAAGGTTATTAATGTATGATGTATGGAAATATTTTAGAAGTTTTGTAGGAGGTTCATTTTTAGAACTTGTTTTAAATATAAGATCTATGTTATGTACTAAATGGACTATAAAATTAATTTTTATTGCCTTTTTATATATTAATTTTTTTTCTCATATATGCTGCATTAAAAATTATGAAAATTTTCTTATTGCGTAAAAGAAGTCCAGTAGTTCATAAACTTAACCCTTATAGCTCGTATGTCCCTTCTGAGGGGACATTAAAAAATTGAGCCACGCCTTAAGGTGTTCCTCTGCAAATGAAATGTTATTTTTCTAAAACGTGTAAATATAGGCTACCTTTCGGCTACCGGAAAGTTTTAACAGAAAGATTTATTTTATTTAATGATGAAGTAAAATAAAACAAATAATTACAATTTTTCGGTAGACAAAAGGTAGTAAGTTGGAAACTATACGTGTGTCGTTTTAAAGGAACGTCAAAAGGCGTGTCTTACAGAAAATATGCCGAGCGCAAAGGGTTAATATAAATTTTAACCATTTTATTTATTAACCATTGATACTAATTACAGACATCGAGAAAAGCTTTATGATTGACCCAACGTAACTGATAAAGAAAACCAAATAACTGTAACCAATAAAGGCATTCTTTTGTGTCCCCGTGTATATAAGATACACCAAAAATTTGAAACGAGGTTTATTTTTTTATTTATTACAGTTTCGCGGGTAATGTATATTGAAAACATGGACAAATTAAGGTAGGAAATAATGCTATGTTTAAAAAAAATCCGCTTATTAATTTTCAGAAAGTTATACGTTTAAAAAAAATTTTTAACCACACTTATATGCATATAAACTGAAAATTTATATTTTCCATCCAAAAAGACTATTGGAAGTTTATCTCATAACTGTGTTAGTAAAAGCTACTAAATTAGCAAATAGGAAAGAAAAAAGAAAAAAAAATCAAATTACATTTATCTATTTATCTAAAAAAGACAAAGGATTAAACCGCGTTTCAATTTTTTGGGACACCCTGTATAATTGAAAGTATTTTTCATAGAAATATTAAAGTATTTTCAATACTGTTTTCTCTTTTCATTTATAATATCTCAACCAAAAAGAAATGTAGTTAAAGTTGATTTTTAATTTGAAAAAATTCTAAACACCTTAATTTTTGAAAGGCAATATTTCACATTGTTATAAATGAAAGAAAATTATTTGTCTTATTTTACATTTTAACCATTTACACATCTAAAAACAAAAGACACATAACCGTTCTATATAGAAATTATACTTTTTAAAATATATTTCAAAAATACGCTTTATGCTTGTGTAGAGTGTATTAAAAACTGTTTCATTTCATTTATTTATTTTCACTTTTATTTTATTTAATTTACTCATTATTTTATTATTTTTCGTGTTATTATTTTAAAAAAGAAAAAAAATGTATTGTCCTGTACAGAATAAGCTTAAAAACAATAATGCAAAATAAATATAAAAAATAATCACTTATATAACAAATAAAAATACGAAAAAGAAAAAGAAAAGAAAACCAATATAACCCACATGTAAAAGAACATTCATATATTTTTTTTATTACAAAATAAATTTTTATCAATATAATTTATGCTTGTATAGAATGTGTTAAAAATGGTTTACTAAAAATCTAAAAGTTATAAATAAAATTTAAATTATAACAAAGCACTTTACACATAATTAACTAAATATAAAAACCTTAATAGGTACCTCATATTACATCGTTAATATTTTCGGCTGGGCGCCCAGTTCTTTTCAAACGATCTCCATCGGTGCCGGATCTCTTAGAGTTGTGATCTTTTATAGATTTCATAAGTTGATTCCACATCCGGTCAGGAGCCATTGCGTCACTGTCATTGCACCATATCCGGCGTTGTTGCGATTTCTATGGCTTCTCTAAACTATAGATTTCATAAGTTGATCCCGCCTCCGGTCAGGAGCCAATGCGTCACTGTCATTGCACATGGCTCCTGACCGGATGTGGAATCAACTTATGAAATCTATAAAAGACCACAACTCTAAGAGATCCGGCACAGATGAAGATCGTTTGAAAAGAGCTGGGCGCCCAGCCGAAAATATTAACGATGTAATATGAGGTACCTATTAAGGTGTTTATATTTAATTAATTATGTCTAAAGTTATTTCAATCAGGATTTAGTAAACTCTCTTTTCATTTACAATTACTAAATTAAAATTAAATGTTCTTAAAATTGATTTTGATTTGAAATATTTACATAAAATCCCTTTTATTTCAACAGAAATATTTATGTTTTCATAAATACTAAAGTAATAAAAAATGAGAATTTATTGTCTTACTATTATAAAATTTAATTGTTTTACTATTTCAAAACTCAATTATATAATATATATATAACTTTTAAACGTTTATAAAAGAACCGCAAACGCAAGGAAAAATTAAATATATTAAAGTTTATCCTATCATTTCTTACAAAAGATTATTTTAAGAATATATTCTTACGTAAAATACGTTTAAAATAGTTTACTGAAAATCTTAAAGTTATTTCAGTCATAATTTGGAAATATTTCTTTTTCATATGAAATTTCTTTAAGAAAAAAGGAATGTACTCCAAATTGATTTTGGTTTGCAAAATTTTCCCTAAAACTTAATTTTCAAATACAATAAGTGAAGAAAGATATGGAACAAAAATCTTCGTTCGACAAATTCAATTTTCGGCTTATCTTGTTTGAACAAATGTCTTAACGTTCTGACGTATTTGGTAGTTTTCTCGTTGGTTAAAATAAGAAAATTGTTTTTTTTTTTTTTTTTTTTTTTTTTTGTAAGTAGAAAAAGATAAGTCAAGATTTCATAAAAAATAGCTTAAGTTTCTTGATTTAAAATACGGAGGCACTCTTAATTTTTTATACATATTATGTAACGAGAAAAAGAAAGCACCACAGAACTGGTATTTTAAAGTAATAAGTACAAAACTTTGAATAAACACCATAAAATGCAAAAAACTCGGAACAATTGTTCAAACCGTTTCTTAAATTTCTATAGAAGTTTTAGCATTTTGAAGATAACGAATTCATGAAGAAATGCAAACTGAGAAATGGCAATTTAACAATTTCAAAACTGCAAAAAATATGCAAAAAAAAAAAAAAAAAGAAAGAAAGAAAGAAAAGGAAACATAAGAATAGTTTCTTTATTTTATGTTTTATTGAACAAACCAACTATAATTCAATTTATAAATATTAAATAGTAATATAAGTTTTTATATGACGCCGTCAATGGTGCCAAGCCAAAGGCGTCCTTTAAAGAAAAAGAAAAAGCTACGTTTAAGGTATCGAGGTAAGAAAATCCAACATAAGAAAAAAAAACTTATTTATCAGAGTATTTTTACTTCTGTTAAGATTACTTTAAAATGCATAAAAATTATTCCAAAACGTTCCTTTATGTAGAAAAATATGTAGAAATAGTTAAAATGCAGAAAACAGTTTACTGAAAATTCTAAAGTTATTCCAATCGCAATTTCACAATTCTTCTTTTCCTTTAAAATTCTTTAAAGATTAAATAAATGTACAGATTTTAGTTTGAAATATTTCCCCTAAAACTTAATTTTTTAAATGCAATAAGTGAAAAATATTTATAGAACAAATATCTTTGTTCACTAAACTAAATTTCTGTTTTATTTTATTTTAATATATGTCTTTTAAGTTCTGAAATACTTTAGTTCTGTTTCCCCATTTATTTTTTTTTTTTTTTAAAGTACACTTTTTTTAAGCATCAAAAAACTTAGTCAAGATTTCATAAAAAAAAAAAAATAAATAAATAAATAAATAAATAAATAAATAAATAAATAAACTTCTTGAATTGAAATTCAGATGCATTGTAAATTTTTATATATATTGTTAAACGTTTCATGAAAGTAATTTAGGCAATAAACACCCAATGAATATACTTGTACATAAAAGTTTGATTTATTACATCAAAATAAATTTACATCATGCCACACAAAACAGCAAACACCTAATCGAATGACCGCAATTTGGAATACTTAATTAACACTTTCGTGACCACTGACGTAGATTCACGTCATTTCGAAATCTGCAACTCCGCCAGTGGGCGTATTTTTTGCAATTGGTATGTTGCAATATTTATTAAGAATATTCCCTATACTCATATTTCGATCCCCTCCGTGGCCGAGTGGCTATGTCACCACACTGCTAATCGCCTTCGAGCGTAGGAGAGCGAGTTCGATTCCCGCGCTGGCCCTGGGTGTTTTTCCATTTCTTCGTATTGTAATTCTGTCATGTGCTATCTGTAATTATCTGACGAAGATTTACAAGCGGACTACAAGTCAAGCATACAAATCTGATGTATATGCTATCAATAAACAAACAAACAAACATACTCATATTTGTACAATAAAAATACTGTGAATATAAATACTTTCATAAGAAAGAGTATAATTATTATGGATATTGATATGTAATATAAATATTGATACAGAACACCTTGTTCTGAAATAGTGTAACGCACTGCAAAAAATAAAAAATAAAAATAAAATAAAATAAAATAAAATAAACCCCAAAACAACTCTATCCCAAATTAGTCTCGTATCCAATTTAGGTTGAAAAAGTAGCTGAAAACCCAGAAAGGATAAAATCGTATCTTATAATGCTCCTTCAAGCAACATCATTCCAAAACGGATAGTTCGAGTCTCTTAAACGAAGGAGCTACATACCTAGAACTCTTTAGTATTAGGGTGCTTCGATAAGATAGTAATATAGGCACCCTACTTAGTATCTGTTTTAGACGGAAAAACCTCCTCATTTTGGATGTTTGAAAGTAGCAACGATTTTCGGCTCCATAGTTAAATCAGTGTAAACAGATAAGTACGTATTTGTTCGTGAAGTGAAGTCGAGAATCACTGCCAGCATATATATCATGTGCATTTTAAAAAATGAATGTAAATTCTTCCGGAGAAGATTTGAGCAAAATTCAATGTAGATTATTCAACAGTTATTACATACATATACATACGAAATGTTTACATTTTGTTTAGACCATCTACGCATGTTAGATTTTTTTTTTTTTTTTTTTTTTTTTTTTTTTATAAGAGGTGAGTGATATAATTTGTTATACTACGTCTTTTTTTGTTATAGACAGAAATATAAAATAAGACAGTGAGCCATACATAGCAAGTTTGTAAATCAAAAATAGGTAGATTATCTGAATCATTTTGGGTTATAAACATAACTCTATTTTTTGGAACATAGATTACACAAATATCTTAAACCTAATTTAGATCAATTCTTTTACCTATTTTAGATTTTTTTTTCTTTTCTTTTTACAGTGCGTGAAAGAATAACGCCCACAAAACTATTAAACAATGTTAACAAACAAGAATATTAGTTAAAGTTAAACTCTATTTAAGCCAAAAAATTAAATTATGCTGTGCCATTCTCTTCAGCAGGTGGGAACACAGCTATTAATAACTATGTAGTGCTAGCAGGTTTCAAAATATATGCAGGCTAGCATACTCGAATTATATTTCAAACTGAATAGTAATGAAAAACTTAAAATTGTAAAATATGAAAGGAAATTAAAAAAGTATTTCTATTTCTTGAAAATTAAATATTGAAATTTGAAAACAAAATATTACAGCCCATTGAAACCAAAAAGCTGTTTATAATAAAGCTTATTTATATAGATTTTTATATGAAAGTGCTACCCAAACATGCCCCCACCCGAACCTGTCAGAAAAAAGAAGAAAACTCATCACATGCAAGAAACAACAACTGCAAAATCCATCCTAGCGTAAAAACCTTTTAAACATTGAAATTCTTTTTCCATATCCATAGATGTCCAAAATACTTTCCAGGTCTGGCGAAACAAAATAACTCCAATCATCAGCAATCGATCGTCCAAAAAAGGCTTTAAATCGAGAGCATCAAACTGGACACCTATCATAGGTGTCCAGTTTGAGGGAGATTTAATTTACAGAACTATCTGTATATATAATAAGACGTCCTCTGTAGATGACAGAAAAAGATCTGGCAAACCGAGGTCCGTTCGGACAAAAGAGGCTGGGGAAAATGTCAGGGAAAGAATACGACAAAACGGACAAAGATCTGCTAGAAAACTAGCACGAGAACTCAAAATATCGCGGCGATCATTGCTAAATATTCTGAAAAAGGATCTTGAGTGCAAGTCTTATAGAAAACGTAAAATTCATGGAGTTTCGGAGTCTGCTAAGATGAAAAGGAAGGAAAGCGTGGAAGAAATTCTTGCTTGGCACGCTGAGTATGAATTTGTCTGTTCAAACGAGAAACTATTCATTTTACAGCAAAGTCTCAACCCCCAAAATGGCAGAGTATGGTTAGTTTCTGTTGATAACATCCCTGAGAGCCAGCATTACGTTCTGCGTTATCAAAATGCTTCGTCTCTGATGGTTTGGGCCGATATTTCCAAAAGAGGAAAACTCCCGTTAGTCTTTCATTGATAAGGGGGTAAAAATCAATACCCAATATTATAAAACTGAGGTTTTGGAAAAAGTTTTACTCCCAAATGTCCAGAGTATGTATGCGGCGGAATATTTCTGCTTTCAAGAAGATGGTACCCCTTCTTATACCGCACTTGTGGTTCAGTAGTGGTGCAGTCAAAACTTAGCTGACTTTTTGCCAAAGAACGAATGGCCCCCAACTCCCCCGATTTGAACCCGCTTAATTATTTTGTGTGGTCATATATGCTCTCTCAACTGAATAACTATAAAATCACCGATTTAAGCAAATTCAAAAATGTAATTCGAAAGATATGACAGGAAATATCAATGGAAGCCGTGCGTGTCGCATGTGATGCATTTGAAAAGTGACTTAAGCTCGTTAAGAAACTAAAAAGCGGAATTATTCCAAAGCATTCATTGTAAAGATACTCAATGATTGCTACTTTAACTTGATGCAAAAAGTTTTTGTATGATTTATTTTGTGTTATTGTAATAAAAATTTGAAAGTGTATGAGAACTTATTGGTCACGGTGTATATATAATTTATCACAATATTATTTCTCCCTTTAATTGCATAAAAAAATATTCTAAAAATGAGCTTTATGTTGAAGTAAAATAAAATTAGTTTACTCATAATAATAAAGTTATTTGAAATAAAATTTTGTGATATTTTTATTTTACTTAAAATTAATTAAAAGAAAATGAGAACGAAAAAGTTTTAGTATAAAATATTCCATGATATTTAATATTTGAATTGCAATATTTTTGATTTCGTAAAAAATTAATTAATAAAATTAATAATAATAGTAATAACAATAATGACTATTTTAAAATTCGACAAAATAATAAAAGAGAAATATGACCTTTTGAAGATTTAGAAAAGAACTGAAACCCTGAGAGTTTTTAAATATAATGTTTCTATTCTAGCAAATAAAAAAAAAAGTATTTAATTGTTAAACATAGTAATAAATAAAAACAATGATACAGAATATATAAAGTTTTAGACATTCGAAAATATTACGAATTAAAAAAAAAAAAAAATCTATTAGAATAGTTTTATTACCACTACTTACATAAAGATTATTCCAAAACTATATACTTATTTAGAATATATTAAAAAATAGTTTGCTGAAAATCATACAGTTAGTTTAATCAGAATTTTGCAATTGTTATTTTCATCTTAAATTCCTTAAAGGAAAATAAAATGTACTCGAAATTGATTTTGGTTTAAAAAATTTCAATAAACTTAATTTCGTAAATTCAATAAGTGAAAAAATACACCAAACAAAAAATCGTCGTTTAACAACTTCAATTTTCGTTTTATCTTCTTTGAACATATGTCTTTATGTTAAAAAATATAAACATTTTTTTTATTTTCAGTTGTTGAAATAAGAAATTTATAAATTTTTTGTAAGAATCAGAAAATAAGATTTCATAAAAAGTAAATTAAATTTGTTTATGTACAATACAAATGCGTTCAGAATATTTTGTGATACGTATGGTAAAATAATTTGCGAATCGAAATTTGTTAAATTTAAAATAAACATGTGTATAAAAATTAGATTTCTGATATTTTCACACAAAAGTTAAAATTTCACTACTGATTGATATCGTTTGATCAATTCGCCTTAAATTTATACGTACATTAAACTATAAATAATTATAATAACTATAAATAACTACTAATAACTATAAATAACTTTTTATAAGAGTATCTTAAAAATATTATATGAATGCAGAAATTTACTTTGATTTATATATATATATATATAAAGGATGCATTAATATTAGAATTTCCAATTTTTTCTAGAAACCTTAAATTTTGAGTGACCATGCAAATGTAAAAAAAAGACTTATTATGTTTTGGTGTTTTTTATTTTTGTATTTTACATATTATAATAATTTACATAATTTAAATTGTGAAGTGCTGTCTTGAATGTGCATGTTGATTGCTTCAAGAATCTGTGATCAAACGGGTTATTTTGTCTCGTTTTCAAAAATAAATCCGTGAATATTCATAATCCTTCCTAGGAATTTCATTGCGATTATAGTAGTACAAAATATTTTTAATTTAAACAATTTCTCATAAGCGACTTACCAAGACTAACGGTAAGAGCACCATGATTCTTTTCTAAAAGCGAATAATTATTTCATAAAAGACTGTGCAATCTTTCCTACTAAAATGGGTGAGTTTGCGCTCTTGCTTTTTAGGAGAGATTGCGCATTGATTTTTATAAAACTCTATACTAATAGAGATTGTGCAGCTTATTGGTAATGACAACACAACGAGTATGAGATTGTTGAATGTCTAAAACTGTACCAGGAATTAACTTTGTCAAGTGACTGGACTAGTTCAACCCATTCGAGACGGCGCATGTTTTGGGAGAACGTCTCCAGAGTCTAAAATTGAACATTATTCAGGGGTGGCAACAAAAGCCACACATGTGGTGGAATTTACCTCTCGAATGCTAATGCTAGCTTATGAGAAATTTATCTCAAACTGTTTGAATGTTATTGTATACCTGATGAGTTTTGCAATATTTATAAGTATGATGTTCAATTTTTGTGCAGCTGTCGGTTGCTTAAATAGAAGAGATATAATTAAATGCAAGGAAAACATATCAGCCTACTGAAACGTCTTTTTAAAGGACTATAATCATCTAATTTTCAGTAAAATAAAATGAATTAATAAACGTGAAGGATTTTAATGTTGAAACAAGAAAATTTCCAACCAAATGAAATTTTGGTTTTCTGATTTGAACCTATAAGTACGAAGATATTGAGAAAAAAAAAAGAAAGAGAGAGAGAAAAGAAATTTCAATGAGTAGGAAATAGTAGGAGAATTCTGACGGGGGGGGGGGAGTCATATATCATTCCACACGTGTTTTTTTTTTTTTTTTTTTTTTTTTTTTTTTCTGATCGGAAAGGCATTGCACGGATGCAATTCTTCTCGAACAGACGAACCAAAAGGTCTCTCAACTTAAAATTATTCTTAAAAGAATGTGGTGTGTAAAAAAGCGAGTACTAACAATATTTGGAATAAAATAGGAATGTTGTGATATTTGCTGGTAGTGTATTTATGTCTGATTTCACAGCAAGCTGTAGAATATCTGAATATTGTCATGCAACAAAGCACTCCCCTCTTCATTTTTACTCACTCAGTCAACCTTCCATTCCGATGTGAACGGCAGAAGTTGTTTGGCAGTTAGTTGAACTTTGGCTCTCAGCTAGTGAAGTAAGATGCGTTGGACGTATCTGATTTAACATAATTTCTATTTTATTTTCATATATAACTTGTACATAGTATCTTACCTGTACATACTCATATCCTACATAATTACCATTATTAGTTAAAGAGTAAAGATTCATAAGAGTCTTTCACTATCAAGCGTTAACCACCGGTTATTGCAAGTATTTGTTATTAGGTTGGAAACAGTGCGGATAATTTGCTAGATAATAGCCATAAAATGTCCTATACTGGTATTTTGAAGAGAAAAATCTATATACTGAGATAAGAAAATCAAACATAAGAAGAAAGGATTTTTCTATTCAAGTATTTTTGCTAATCTTACTTACATAAAGACAAAGAAAGTAGTGTTGAAAAAAAAAAAAAAAAAAAGGGTAATAACAATGATCCGGAATAAATTAAAATGTTGGTATGTCTGAGCATAGCGTCCTAAACTAGATGCCTCACTCGTTGCTCGTAAACTTGGCAACAGTTCAATCGGTAGACAGCGCCACCTGGTACATAATGCCTGACTTTTTTATTCAACAGCCACCAAAATTTTTAAATGTGGAATTTGATACACCAAAAAGGCGAATAAAATCAAAGAAACGTGGATATATATATATCATATATCACTTCTTAAAATTATTGGTGGCAGTTGAATAAAAAAGTCACGCAATCTGTACCAGGTGGCGCTGTCTGCCGCTTGAACTGTTGCTAAGTTTCCGAGAAACGTGACAGGCATCTAGTTTAGGAGGCTATGGTCTGAGTAATCATTCAAAAAATATGCTTTGTGTTTTCGTAAAATGGGTTTAAAAAAAAAATTATTGAAATATATAAAGTTGTTTCAACCACAATTTAACATTTTTTTCATTTCATTTAAAAATATTTAAAAGAAATGTATTTTTATGATGTTACTTTCAAAACCTTCCGTAAAACTTAATTTTTGATATGGAATAAGTGAAAAAAAAATGTCGTTCACCAAATTCAAGTTTTGTCTTTTTTATTTATTTATTTATTTTAAACACATATGCTTACGATCAGGAGTCTTTGGTAGATATATCCTCATTTGTAGAAATATGATAATTTTAATTTTTTAATATAAAAAGCAAAAAAATAAGGGAAGATTAAAAAAAAAAAAAAAAAAAAAAAAAAATTAAAAGAAATCCTGATGTAAATAACAAATGCATTCTAATTTTTTTAATATATATTGTAAACAAAAGTAATAATAATAATAAACAAAATTTTTTTTAATTTAGATTGAACACGCAAGGAGTGTACTCATGTACAAAAATTACATTTCTTACCATTGCGAAATCCAAATTTAAACCGTGTGTATGTATAACTGATAGCGCTTATTCGATTCACTTTAAATTTAAATTGTTATCAGATCATAAATAATAACTTTATACTCGTATAAGTCTTTTTTTATTAGAATAGAAATAATAAACTACTTTTAAAATGTTCATAAAACATAATTTTTAAACACGTTTAGAGAAAGCGATCTCGAATGGAAAATCTCGCTAAATAGATTCATATTATTATTATATATTTATTTTTATTTTTATTTTATTTTTTAATGCGTTTTTATTTTCTAAAGTATTTGATTGATGATTCTAAATTGTTGAAATAACAAACTTCTCAAATTTTTATATTAATAATAATAATAGCAATAAATTGTCATTTGATGTAAAGCTACGTTTCAAACAACTACAGAATTCTAAAGCTTTTTAAGTATTTTATTTTTCCTTAATTGCTATGTACTACGAATTGTTTATTTAACGGCAAAAATTAAAGTATTTTCTAGGTTCAATTATAAAGTCAAATGAATATT
Source organism: Salticus scenicus (assembly GCA_963930645.1). Classification (NCBI taxonomy): domain Eukaryota; kingdom Metazoa; phylum Arthropoda; class Arachnida; order Araneae; family Salticidae; genus Salticus; species Salticus scenicus. The sequence continues at coordinate 241,280,391 of OZ005659.1, forward strand.
TCCACTAATCATTGTATTTTACATAAAATATGGTGGGTCAACATAAATTAATCACTTGTTAAAGTGTTCTCTTTAAAAAAGAAGAAAATGTAGGTTCTCTTTTGAAAGACGTTTATTTTACTTCAACGAGGGAGTAGAAACATGTTAATAAGATAAATCAAATAATTATATTTACATAGGGAATTTACTTTACTCTAAGATTAAAAGTTAATTTGTCAGTCAGTGAAATTTAAGGATTATTAAATATTAACAGTATTCAAACAATTAATTTGATCGAAAACAAAGACCACCAAATAAAAAAATATATATGTATATATATATATATATATATAAATATCCAATTGAAAAGCAAAACCGAACTCATATTTAAACATAAAATTCAAGAATAAAACAAGTCAACAAAAACTTAACGAAATTAACAAACAAACTAAAACCGAATAGAGTACGAAAAATATCTTTAACATAAACCAAAACTAAAATTGAAACAGAGCGAAATTAAAATTAATATGGAGACAGGCGGCATGGCTTACAACATACTAGTCCAGTCAAAATAGGAAAAATAGAAGAAAAGAATCGTGTAGTTTTGAAATTTTGCATACTCATAACCGAGGGGGTCCTGAACAACATACTAAAAGTCCCCGCCCGTGGGGGGTGAGCGGGGGGCAGGGGGCATTTAAGGGGGGCAATTTTCAGTTTTTATTAAATATCTTAAAAACTATTGCATTTAGATACAAAATGTCAATTACAAATTAATCTACGTAAACTTTCCTACAAAAATGTATATTACATTTTGTATGTACGATCATTAGTTTAGAAGATATAGGGAGATGAAATAACACATTTTCTTGAAAAATTCTTTTTTGCAATAGTAAAATCAATTAAAGTGTGCAATTAAAAGGGTTATTGTCAAATATTTTCTAATGTAAAAGACAAATATATACATAGGGAATATGCAAGGATAATACAGCATGTTTTGTAAGTTTTAAATAATTTTACGGCTAGTAGGCGCAAGTGGCGGTTTGAGTAAAAATCTGGATAAGTCCAGTCAAAATAGGAAAAATAGAAAAAAAAAATCGTGTAGTTTTGAAGTTTTGCACACTCATAGCCGAGAGGGTCCTGAACAACATACTAAAAGTCCCCGCCCGTGGGGGGTGAGCGGGGGGCAGGGGGCATTTAAGGGGGGCAATTTTCAGTTTTTATTACATATCTTAAAAACTATCGCATTTAGAGAAAACATGTCAATTACAAAATTAATTTACGCAAAATTTCCTACAAAAATGTACCGTACATTTTGTTTGTACGATCATTAGTTTCGAAGATATAGGGAGATGAAATAACACATTTTCTTGAAAAATTCTTTTTTGCAATAGTAAAATCAACTAAATTGTGCAATTAAAAGGATTCTTGTCAAATATTTTCTAATGTAAATAAAATTTATACATAGGGAATATGCAAGGATAATACATCATGTTTTGTAAGTTTTAAATAATTTTAAGGCTAGCAGGCGCAAGTGGCGGTTTGAGTAAAAATCTAGATAACGAAGACCCAAAACCGATCAATATTAAAAAAAAAAAAAAAAAAAATAGTGTAGCTTAGAAATTGAGCACAGTTATAAAGTTAAGTGCCCTGAATAATATATTAAAAGTCCCAAACCATGGGGGGGGGCATTTAAAGGGGGCACATTTCAGTTTTTATTAAGTATCTTGAAAACTATCGCATTTAGAGAAAAAAAATCTCAATTGCAAAATTAATCTACGTGAAATTTCCTAGAAAAATTGTATATTCTATTTTGTTTCTGTGATCAATAGTTTAGAAGGTATAGGAGAACGAAATAACACATTTTCTTGATTTTTTTTTTTTTTTTTTTTTTTCAATAGTAAAATCAACTAAATTGTGGAATTAAAAGGGTTCTGATAAAATATTTTCTAATGTGCAAAACAAATATATGCATAGGGAATATGTAAGGATAATATAGCATGTTTTGTACGTTTTAAATAATTTTAAGGTTAGTAGACGCAAGTGGTGTTTAGGTAAAAATCCTGATAACGAAGACCCAAAACCGATCAACATTAAAAAAAGTCTTATAGCTTTGAGATTTTTTTTTCTCTAAATGCGATAGTTTTCAAGATACTTAATAAAAACTGAAATGTGCCCCCTTTAAATGCCCCCCCCATGGTTAGGGACTTTTAGTATGTTATTCAGGGCACTTAACTTTATAACTGTGCTCAATTTCTAAGCTACACGATTTTTTTTTTAATGTTGATCGGTTTTGGGTCTTCGTTATCTAGATTTTTACTCAAACCGCCACTTGCGCCTGCTAGCCTTAAAATTATTTAAAACTTACAAAACATGCTGTATTATCCTTGCATATTCCCTATGTATATATTTGTTTTTTACATTAGAAAATATTTGACAAGAACCCTTTTAATTGCACACTTTAGTTGATTTTACTATTGCAAAAAATAATTTTTCAAGAAAATGTGTTATTTCATTCCCCTATATCTTCTAAACTATTGATCATACAAACAAAATGTAGCATACATTTTTGTAGGAAATTTTGCGTAGATTAATTTTGCAACTGACATTTTTTTCTAAATGCGATAGTTTTTAAGATATGTAATAAAAACTGAAAATTGCCCCCCTTAAATGCCCCCCTGACCCCGCTCACCCCCCACGGGCAGGGACTTTTAGTATGTTGTTCAGGACCCTCTCGGCTATGAGTGTGCAAAACTTCAAAACTACACGTTTTTTTTTTTTTCTATTTTTCCTATTTTGACTGGACTTATCCAGATTTTTACTCAAACCGCCACTTGCGCCTACTAGCCTTAAAATTATTTAAAACTTACAAAACATGCTGTATTATCCTTGCATATTCCCTATGTATATATTTGTTTTTTACATTAGAAAATATTTGACAAGAACCCTTTTAATTGCACACTTTAGTTGATTTTACTATTGCAAAAAAGAATTTTTCAAGAAAATGTGTTATTTCATCTCCCTATATCTTCTAAACTAATGATCGTACAAACAAAATGTAATATACATTTTTGTAGAAAATTGTACGTAGATTAATTTTGTAATTGACATTTTGTCTCTAAATGCGATAGTTTTTAAGATATTTAATAAAAACTGAAAATTGCCCCCGTTAAATGCCCCCCCTGCCCCCCGCTCACCCCCACGGGCGGGGACTTTTAGTATGTTGTTCAGGACCCTCTCGGCTATGAGTATGTAAAATTTCAAAACTACACGATTTTTTTCCTCTATTCGTCAAATTTTGGCCTTCGTTGCCTGGACTAACACTGCAGGGTTAAACTAGTTCTACGCATGCAACGTTCCCCTCACCTGTCAAGACCAAATGAAAAGAAACTCATGAAACCAATTCTCTAACCCATCCTTCCTTTCAAACAACATTTTCAGTTCAGTACTCCTTTTATACTGATTCACGAATTGGTACGTCATACTTTTCACCAAATCTCTATGGAAACCCTGAGCTATACTCTGACGACACCATTCTACCATATCCTCAAACATCTCTTCCAAGTCTGAATTTAATCTAGCAATACGTATTAAATACATTCTTTTTAACTGAAATATGTACGTTAGATGTAAAATGCATTAGCTTTATTGTTTTAAAATTAAAGTCTTTTCTTTTGTCATAAATTCTAGTTACCAAATTATCATTCTCTAATTTTATATTTACGTCTAAATAATTTATATTTTTATAATTCATTGAGGAGGGTTCTAGTTTTAAATTCTTAGGGTAGTACTGAAAATCAATATCTGTATTTTCACCATTAAACCTTATCAATACTAGGTCATCGATATATCTACAACATAAAGTTTCTCTGTTTAAACTATTGTTCTTTACATAAATATCTAAGTAGATATCAGCTAGTATAGAGCTGCAACTCCCCCCCCCCCATTGGGATCCCGAAAACTTGTTTGAACACTTTATTTCCCTCATACAGATAGTTCTCTTGAACGACGAACTTAAACAAATTAACGAAGAAATCTTTATCACTTTCTTTACTATATTTATTATAAAATTCTATAACTGTTTCCTTTAAATCTGTTAAATCAATAGTATTATAAAGGTCTGCAAAATCGTAAGCATATAGGCTGGTAATTTTATTTGACTTAGTTATTCTAGTTAAGTAACCCAATAATTCACAACTATTTTTTATTATAAAAGATTGTTCTCCCAATAGCATTTTTTCAAACATTTCACTCAAAACCTTCAACAACTTTTTATTAGGTAATTCAAGATAAGTTCCATAACCACAAGTCACCACTCTAAATTTCACAGGGTTTTTATGAAACTTTGGCACTAATATTAAATATGGGAAATTTTGGCTTTTCTGTTTTAGTTTTAGCTTTTTATAAAATGCCTTAACCCTATTCTCAATAACTGTAACTTTCGAATTAATAAGCTCATAATATTTTGTATTATAACTTTCGCTTAAAATCTCACCATACAGTTTTTTACAAATTATTGCATAGTTTGTATTAGCTTTATCAACATAAGTTACTATAAACTTCTCCCGAAGTTCTTTAATTGATTTCATTAGTTCTAAATATTTTTCATGTGAAACAACATCACCATCCCTCACATATTCTCTCTTTAAATCCTTAAAAATATGATTTCCATTCTTCGAAAACAGTATATGGTAAATTATATTTGTACATCATTTTTTGTATATATATTTCTATATTAGAATTAAGCCGTTTTATTGCGGCACTTTTTGTTGTCATACGCTTAATTCTGTATTTAGTACCATATTCCATAAGTCTTCTCAACTCTTCGTCCTTTATAACTTCCAAATTCCCCGTAATGACATGTCCATAATCTTTATTTACATAATCCATATATATCTCTTCACGACAAATACATACACTTTCATCAACACTCAGCTTTAAATTTTTTGCGTAATCATTATATATATATATATATATACACGTTTTAACACTATTATTAATACATTAACACATTAACGCTATATATAGTGTTAATGCCTAAAAAAAAAAAAAATAGTCATAAGATAAATTATAATAACTTAAAATTCCCATTTAAATGACTTAAATCTAATTAACTTCAACCTCTAGTGATTTAAATATTACTAAATGATGACGGTCAACTAATCAAACTGAAAAATAATTTAAACCAACGTTCTTGCAATACTACTTAAAATTAACTTAAAAGTAAATTTAAGTTATTAATTAAGAAAAATAAATTAATTAACTAAAAGTTAAACTAAATCAATGTTTTGTCAAATTAAACTAGAATTTAAGTGTCTATTGTATGGTTAGAGTAGATTTACTGACTCGAAGATGCTCCAGAGAATCAATTTTCTTCATTTATTAAAAACAACAAAACTTTACTTAACTTGCTGTAATCCAAGTGGACTGGACATGCTTTATAATGTGTGTATTGTTTGCGTAATTTTGGTTGTATTTTGATTTGATTATTTTATTTTTCAATCTCATTCTTTCCCCTCTAAATCAAATTAATTTAATTGAATGTGTGATCGGGAAACTCGCTGGAAATTTGCTGTATTAGCCTCCAGCAAACGAGATCTTACATTGGTTCTGAATAGTAAAAAAAATTCCCTTGAAAAGTTTTTTTTTCAATTTATTATAAATGCGTCAAATTTTGAAATGTAGCTATCTAGGAATATAGTTAAGGTAAATTGTTCAAATAATTAAACTAAAATTAACACAAGAAAATTTAATTTGTTGAAAATTAATTCTTTTTGATCTAACAAGAAAACATTCCAAAGGTGTCATCTTCAAAAAGTATTGAAAAAAATGTATACGATTCTACTCTTCATAAAATACCAGAAAATGAAAAAAAATATCGGCTGAAATAAATTACAGTGACCACAAAAAATTATCAAAATTAAGCATATTTGACGATTTAGCGCTCTTAGGCGATACATTTGCTAGCACCGAGATTGCAGTGTACGAACAGAACCGTGTTTTGCTTTTCCGCCAAGTACTCAAAATCAATCGCCTAGCAGTGTGAAATCGCCAAACATGCTTAATTTTGATAATTTCTTGTGGTCGCTGTAATTATTTTCAGCCGATAATTTTTTCATTTTCAATTGTTTTATGAAGAGTAGAATCACATATATTTTTTTCAATACTTTTTGAAGATGACACCTTTGGAATGTTTCCTTGTAAGTGGTATTTAGTGGCACTAAATCTTCTGTTACTCGGCTACTACGCCATTTTAAAAAATTGTTTCACGAGGATTACTTTTTTTAATTCAAGCATTTTATTATTTTACATTTTTATAAATTGTTCATGTTGAAAGATAAAATAATAAAAGATAAGTGTTCTGATAAAAGAGTTATAAGTACATTTTGTGATAATTTTTAATTAATACAATTGAACTAATTAGATTTTTGAAAAAGTTTGTATTTCTATATTTAATGGTAGCAATATTAAATGCAGCATTATAATGACTAGCGATTTTTTTTTTTTTTTTTTTTTTTTTTTTTTTTTTTTAAGTGTGCTTCATTATAACTGTTTTAAGCTTGTGATGTCTCACCAACTCGCTCGAAATCGCACTGAAATTGTAAACGATAGTTGTTCAGTTAATGGAAGCAGGACTGTCGCAAGCAACTTTTTTCTTTCTCTTACCCATAGGGTCGAGAAAGTATTGTTTTAGGATAAAATTTTCGAACGTGAGGTTTTGTTATATTTACATGTTCTGATGTCCCCTGAATACGAAAATCATGTTTTTAGCGAATGATCTGTGTGTCTGTCATCAGCATGTCTCAAGAACAAATAGTAGCAGAAATTCCAAACTCGGTATTCTAAATGTGTATCATATAGGGATTCTACACTAAGCTTTTCGTTGAAATGAAGCAAATGTTTCGTGTGCAGGGACACTCAAAGGTATTCAAATACATTACTTCTAGGGGGGAAATTGCAGGTAAGTAGAGTTTAACATCTATAGACTGCACTAAACCAAATGAAACGAATATATATTTTTTGTAACAGAGATAGTCAACTGGGAAAAAAATTGTGTATGTAGGAGCCTCGCCCCCCCCCCCCCAAGTCCCCCCTCGAGGGGAGTAAATTTTCATGATGGGTATCTTTCAAAAGAGCTCGCCAATACCTTTAAAACGAATGGTTGAACCATCAATCTGCAATAATTTAAAATAAAATTATCCATCTATATATATATATATATATATATATATATATATATATATATATATTTATGTAATATTGAGAAATTCAACTTTTTTTATATATTTAGTGTTATACTACTTCTCCAATATGGAAATCATCTGCATTATCATAAAAGATAATTTTTTTGAATAATAATTTTAATAAATTATTTTTTAATAACAGAATTAAATTATATGTAAATGTAGGTGCATTAATGAAACGGGGGGTTCAGGGGGAGGGGTAGTCCCACACACACAGAACTAATTATCATGTAAAACTCTTCCGAAGCCTAATTTGAATTGTTTAACACAGGTTTACATAACAGTACTCGTTATCTTACCTTTTAATCTGACACCTGTATTTATAGTATTAAATTGCAGGGTAAGAGAAAGTCGTGTGAGTGACACACCAGAGTATTTTCTATTTTTTTCGTACCATTGTTTCCAGAAAATAAAATTTATAATATATTTTTCCAAGTAACTTTTCACGTTGCTGCCATACATTTAGTATAAATTGTATGTTATGAAAATTGTGATACGAAAATAATAATAAAAATCCCTTTTCGGCAAGCTTAAAGGCAAAGGTAGATTCCTTTACATTAATATTACACATGTAAAGAAATTTTACATATGGATAATATTTAACCAATGGCTTTGTTCTCATACATTGTATTATTTAAGCCGCTATTCTGTTTTCAAGAAATTTAATTTTCAACTACAAAAGGGATTCAATCTACTTAAAATTTTAGGCTAGATTTATTGGTCTGTAAATGTTTCAATTTTTTAGAACTCAAGCTCATAATCATTCAACAAATAGAAGTCTTAAAGATATACAATCCCAGCAATGGTGAACACCGGAAGGGGCTTTTCGTCTACACCCCCCCCCCCCCCTCCCTACCCAAGCTTAATCAAAATTATAATTTTTATTTAAAATCCATATAACTGTTGTTCAATATCTTTGTTTTAAAGAAAAAATAGAAACGTGAAAATGCACATGTGACCTTACTATGGTCAAGCACTGGTAATCCTGGCGTTGCTATGGTCAAGTCAAATACAGTTAAGTGGTAGCGGTTTTTGGATAGTTATTTCATTGTAATTTTTATTGAATTATTGAAAATTTCGTATTGTGTTTTTGTGATTCTTATTGTCAGATGAATAAAAATTGTAAAGTGAAACCTTTTTGATTGATATAAGCTGGAACATTAACATTAACATTAGTTAACATTGGATTATTTCGCACCGCTGAATTTCAATGTTAATTGTTATAAATTTAGTAAATTGTATGATTTGGCGAAATTTTGGTGACAAAACTTGCGACTTGAACAATGAAATTTGTGATTTGGCGGCAAAATTTGGTAGTTGACGACGAAAGTTTTGACTTGGCGACATAATTTGTTGTCTGACGACAAAATTTGGCGAGCTTGGCAGTGGAGAAAGGCAGCTTTGGCGTAATTATATTTTCTTTCCAGGCAAAAACCTCATATCTCTTTACAGACCAATATCTTATTTCGACAAGCTAAAAAGTCAAAGGAAGCTGTAACGTATTACTCTCTATCGTAAATTTTAAATTCTTGCCTAAACCGACATACTGAACTATTCACCACAGACGATATTTGTATTAAGATTGACGTATTTTTGTAATTATATATTTTAAATGATTAATTAAAGCGTTTAAGATGGTTTTTAATTAACACACTTTTATTAACTTGATATGATGCAACTATTAATGTATGTAACGGAATTTTGCAATTCAATTTTCGGAATTTTGCAATTCAACTTCTTGTCGTTCCAAGGGCCTGAAATTTGCACACGACTTCATAATCAATGACAATACTAGATACAAGTGTTTCCAGGCACTTTTCCTATCAGGGGCAGGTTCCAGGGGCAAACAAAAAATATGTACTTATATAAAACTATCGTATGTGACACAGGATTTGGATGTATTTGTATAATGTCGAGTGACAACAATTAATTTTTTTAATAAAGATTTAAAAGTATGTAATAGTTTTCTAAAACCTTTATTAGTTCACTTTTCTATAAAAGAGTGTTCTTTATTTTTTTTTAAATGGTATGATTTTATTTATCAAAATAAGGGAATTCGAGTAATGAAATACTTTAATTTAAATTTAAGTTTTTATGAAAATAAATTCATTAAAATCGTCCCTAGTTCATTTGTCAAAGGGATAATATCTAAATGTCCCCAAATTTATTACTTTTTCTATTATGCCAGTTTAATTCGTTTAGCATCGATTTACACGATTTTTTTTTTTTTTTTTTTTTTTTTTTTAACGATGACATTTATCTTTTACATTATAGCATCTATGTCATAAAGCTAAGTCTAAATCTGCTTAGCCCTAAGATATGTTGATTTTATTTACATATTTATTTATTTATTTATTAACTTTTATTTTATTTCTTTAAAATCACGGATAAAATTTTATTTCATTTTTCTCAGTACATTGTTGTAATAGTGACGTCATATTTTCTGTTAAATTAAACTTCTTTTTTTTTTTAATCAGATTATTATATTGTTTAAAAACGTGATTAAAACTTTATTATATTTTCAGTGATCTTTTTTATTATTGTTTGCACGTGACATAAGCATCAGATTATAAATTTTTGCAATGAAAGCTATAGAAAATGTTGGCTTCAACACAATTCACGAAAAATCACTTTTTAGCTTATGACTTCTAAGAAATTGAAGCTATCGAAAAGTTTAAATACAAAAATTGTTCTTTAGGGTAAGGCAGTAATTCGACTGATTTGAATTTTTTTTCCTATTTTCAATATTAAAGAAATTATGGGCATATGAAAATTTCCACCCTCCACCATTTCCACCCCCTTTGAGCTGGACACCCCATCTACGAACTCGACCGAGATTTTTACTGTCCTGACAACATATCCTGAGCTGGTTAAATTTAAATAAAATTTACTCCAGTTATCGTGTTCACAACTTAACATGGGAAAAAGCGTTACACACATATATGTATATATATATATATATATATATATATATATATATATATATATATATATATATACCTATATATATATATATATATATATATATATAAACTTTTGAACGGAGGGTGGTTTTGGGTTCTAGGGGTCATGATCGGTGAAGATATGAAGAAATTTTCCAGAAGTCGTGTCATGAGAACCATTGCAATAGGTAGATCTCCTATAAGGAATCTACCTAAATAGTCGCCAGTGGCAGCTTGGTAAAAGGCAACGGCGGCTCATGGACAAAAAATAGTTGAAGAGGCACTTCACCTAATATTTTAGACTGTATTCATTCATACAGTGTAAATGTACATTTAAGTAAAATGAGTATTTTTAGTTAACTTTTAGTTAAAATTATGCTTAATAAATATTATTGATTAAAACTACTTAAATGTTATTTTTCTGCTCTTCATCTGTTTCCGGTTCACGAGTCGCCGCTGGTAGAAGCTAAGATGCCCATTCAATTTTCGTTTAGTTGGCATTGGTTTCGGAGGAAGTGTGAAAAGTACTTAGAGCAAAGTTTTTGATGTTGGGAAGTTTTAGAGTTCACTTGTGTATCAGTAATTTCAATTAAGATGTTTTATTGTGAGCGAAGTAAAGTTATTCTCCAGTTAAACTATTCAAGTAAGCTCCAGAAAATCTTGAGGTGTACTTTTGGAGAATAGTATAGTGAACATGTTACCTGTTTTAGGTGGTTAGTTTTTCAGTTGGGTTTTAACGTCACACTGGTACTGCACAATGGGTAATGGACAATATCCGTTTTCATGGGTTCGAAATCATACCCAGCACGTGACTTCTCATTCTCAATTTCCCTGTGAATATCCCTCTAGATACCAATATTTCCCTACACAATGCAAACATTTCCTCATAAAGCATAAATCTAAACATTATAATCCTGCATTTTCCCCTGTAATAGTCACGTGTCAGGGGTTTATAACGTAACGCGGATAAAGTCTATTGGCAACGGTCTGGGACAACCACTAAGGATGGTCCGGAGACATGCTATCAAAATTTTGATCCTCCACGGAGGGGATGGCCTCCCCGCTTCGGTTCTCCCGCTTCTTTTACTTCCATTATTTTAAAACTGAGAATACATTTCATTTCTTTTATTTTACTTATTTATATTATTTATATTAATTATTATATTATTATACTATATTATTATATTCATATTATTATTTATTATTTATTATTCCTAATTTTACTTTACGTTTTTATGAATTTTATGGCTTTAATATAATTAGATTTTATAGATTTATTATACATTTTTAATTATTTATATAAACATCTTGAGATTCATTTAACTAAATTTAATTAAAGTTACTATTTTTCGAGAAAAAAAATGTATTATGAAAATTTTTATATAGTTATTTTGGATTTCTATAAAAACTGTAACGAATGCAGAATCAAAATACCTACTGTTTTTCCCCTTAAGCAATTATTTATCATTATTTTTAAATATTATATTTTGGTTGCATTTTTTAAGGCTTTAAATGCTTCTAAATAAAATATACAGTAGAATACCTTTACTTTGTAAATACCTCCCTGTACTTTCATAATTACAATCTTATTATATATATATATGTATATATATATATCTTCCTCTATATCTCTTCCACCCTCTCTTGTTTTTATGAACAAAATCTATGCTCCACAAATTCTCTAAAAATTCATTTAGTATAAAGTATTTATTTTTTGAAAATCCATAAATAAACTCAACTTAAGTGATTACTTCCAAAATAAAACCATTGTATTGTATCATTCTTCGGTTTCTAAAATATCTTTAAAAAAATATTTTTCGAGTAGATTATTTCAAATGTTTTGACTTATAAAAAAAAAAATATTTTAAATTAGAATGTTTTAAAAATAAATATTGTTAAAATTTTCTAGTTCACCTTTTAACAATACAATTCTTTTATAATTTAATAGATTTTTCTTAGAAGGAAAAATGTAAGGAAAGAATATAATTTCAATTGGATATAGTTTTTCGCATTTGTAAATAAAATCATTCAGATATATATTTTCACAATTTTGCTACCATTCAAATGAAACTATGCTGTCTATTTAAATGAGGAAAATAGTATTGGAAAACTTTACAAATAGACTCATTATTAGTTTTTGTCCAATATGATACAATTGGTACTAAAATTTAACAAGAGTTATTATGTTATCGATTCATAATATTTTGCAACCTCAAAAATGTATTTTCTTGCAGAGATAGCCGGGAGTAAGTTTAAAATAAGCTAATATTACTTTTCCACGTTAAATAATAGATACAGGAATGGTATGCGTAAAGGCAATGCAATAAAAGTAGTAAATTAAAAGAGTAAAATGTTTTAAAAATATCAAAGTAGGAAGTTAAAATTTAATTATACAATAAAAATTATTATTATTATTATTAAGAAATAGATAAAAACACCGAAATTAAATTCTGTGATTGACTTATAGAAACTAATTTGTGGTTCAAATAAAATAGTTTTATGTATTTTTTTTTATAAATTCTAGTCCCCGTTGCTAGCAAGTTCTAGACATCCTCATTAGAATTATAGAGCGTTTCCCTATATTATCGAGGGTCAAACTTATTTAAAAATCTCTACAAATAAATGCAAACACAAAAGCCGAGATTAGAAATTATAATTTTGTTTATGATCCAATTCTATGAAGTCATATTATTTCACCATCTAGAAAAATATAGGCTAGAAATTCTCGATCATTTCGTCTATTCAGTTTATTTGTTTATCTTATATACATAGAAAATGACTACTTATTCGTTACTGATGAAGGCGGTATTTTTTACTTAGTGTAAAAAATAAATATAAAAATTACAAATTGATTTTAATAAGATAAATCTGTGTAAATAAGTATTTCTTTCTTTTACATTACCGTTATTTCATCAACCAATACATCAATAAATTCATTAGGAATAAAGTAGATAAATAGCAACATGGTCATAACCTCATTTATACAGTATCAAAGATGTAAAAGCATTCCATACACTTCAAACCTTTCTTACTCAAAATTTCTAGAAAAACCATATAAAACTGATGAGATATTGTAATTTACTCCAGTGAGAGAGAGAAAAAAAAAAAGCAAGATTGATACAGTTAAAGTTAGAAATGCTCCATTAACAGTATGCTATGTAAAAAATTATAATATTCTTATTTAGAAATTTCATTCATCAACCTTGAAAACTCACTTCTGATAGATTGGAGTAGAAGGCTGATCACCAACTATGTGAAAAATAGTAGAACCGGGAATCGAACCTGGGCCTTCCGCTTAACGCGCGGATGCTCTAACCACTGAGCGACCCTGGCTGATAACCAACTCAACATTTATCTCGGTGAACTTGCCAACGTATATTTTATGAGAAATGCTGAGCTGGCTATCAGCCAGGGTAGCTCAGTGGTTAGAGCATCCGCGCGTTAAGCGGAAGGCCCGGATTCGATTCCCGGCTGTGATATTTTTCACATAGTTCGTAAAAAATCAGCCTTCAGCTCCAATTTATCAGAAGTGAGTATAATATCATTAGTTCACGAAACTGGTGAAATAGATATCGTGTTATAAATAATCAAATTATGATAACCTGAAACTCCTAGCAAAATTTATAACTATTTACATCATGAGAGTGTATCACAGTTAGAGATGAATTCTAAAATTAACATATTGGCTGCTGTGTAATTTTAGTGAGCTTCAATTCTACGCAGCTTCAATCTTACAGAAATGAAAGATCGTTTATAAGCCTTATAACTAGGGCTGTGCCGATTAATCGACTAATCGGTTCGGTTAATCGATCAGTGCTTAGACCCGATCAATTTTTTTAATCGAGTTAATCGGATCGATTAATTTGATTAAAATTTTTCAAAATTCGATTAAAATTTTCAAACTACGAATGCTTTTCTGCCTAAGAAACATTCTAAGAAACATCCATCAAATAATGAAAAAGAAAAAAAAATAAATAATAAAAAATAAATAAAAATAAAACCTCTCAAAAGAAGTTGTTGCACTTTTGTTGATAGAGAAAAGGGGGAGGACAGTTATTAAACAAAATGCCGCTTCATGTGCATTCTGGAGCAACACCACCTGTCTTTAGCCTTCTACAGAAAGTGTTGGCTAGGGTAATAGTATACTCAGAAACAAGAATCTTTCAAAAAATTGAAATGCTAGAGGTAAAAGAAAAGAAAAGAAGGGATTGAGATTTTCACTATCCCTCTGATGGGGAAAATGTCAAAAGAAGTTTCACAATATCTTCAAGCGTTTATTTTCTGTTCAGAATTGCTGATAGTAACTATTGAAGTAGAAACAGAAAATAACATTCTGTGTCCTAGTACGAAGTGACAAATAAGAACTAAAATATAAGAATTTGAGATTTTTATGATAATGATATGGAATTTTGAGAATTCATTTAAAAATAGTGACAAGCGAGATGGACAAAGCCTGCAAATATAAAACTAAAATACGTGTAAATTCATTTAATGTTTCTTTCAAAATAAATTTAAAAAATATTTACTTAAAAAATAAGTAAATAAATAAAATAATCAAGTGAAATTATTTATATAAAATTAACACTTAAAGTCACCAATTATTATTCTAAAAATTTATTTAAATTTCAGCTATGAAACAGATATAATTGATTAGACAAAAATTTTTGAAAAACAAAATTTTTTTTTCAGTCAAGCTTATGAATAATATGTACATATATACACAATATGAGAGTTTTATTCATCATTGAAATAAAATTATATAAAGAAAAATGAAAACCAATTAAAAAATCGATTAATCGACCGATTAATCGATTAATGAACTACGATTAACCCAGTTAAAACTCTTAATCGATTCCCACCCCTACTTATAACCTATTTTATTTTTGAAGCACTCAAAATGTATTATTGCTAAGATATACTTACAGACAAACAGAAATATAGAAACATATATCTTTTGAAATCTGTTTTATCTTTTAAAATCTGTTTAAATCACAATAAATAAATAAATAAATAAAAGTATAAAGAATTTTATTTACGTAGTCTTTTAAGGAAAATATTTTTAAAAATAGGATAATTCATTTTAACCAAAAAGATAAAATATTGGTAAAATATAGTTTAACTTTTAACTAAACTTCAATCGAATTTATACGGAAATTGAATATTTTAACTCTTCACTGAAAACAGATATGATAAAAAAGAAACGTGATTTCTTTGAAAATTATTATGATAAGCAAATATTAGAACATCATTCTACAAAGTAAAAGGCTTAGAAAGTAATAAAAATCTTTCGAACATTTATTTCTTATCTTTAAAGAGTGTAAAATTCTTAAAATATCCAAAAGTGGATATCTGATTTATTATATTAGTAAAATGGTGAGCCTAAAATAAAAGTAACAACAAGAAATTATTTCCCGGTAATAAAATACAATTTACACAAGATTTTTGTATAGATTATATTTTCAAATTATGTGATTTAAATTTAAAATATTTAAAAATCATTACGTCTCGTACAATTTTATTATATTTTAATTACATTAAAAATCGAGACAATATATATTAAAATATACAATTTAAAATATTAAAATACATTTGACGTTTAAATTTATGTTATGTTTATTTTAATATTTGAAATTGTATATTTTAATATATTAAAATTTATTATTTTAATATATATAATCTATTAAAATATACAATTTAAAATATTAAAATACATTTGACGTTTAAATTTATGTTATGTGTATTTTAATATTTGAAATTGTATATTTTAATGTATAATGTCAGGATTTAGTGTAATTAAAATGCAATATGTGATTTATATTTATATGTAGAGTAAAAACTAGTTTCCGCTTCTCTTTTCACTTATAAAAAGTTTCAAAATTGTTAAAAATTCATAAAAAAAAATGTGCTTAAAATTATTTTAAATTACCTACATAAAACATAAACAAAATTAAGGGACCTGGCCCCTTTGACTTGACACCACTGCAAAAGATTTTTTATTAAAGCCTAATATTTATAAAATGAAATATAATAGGTTTGTTCAATAAAATATATTCTCAAGCAACAATTCTTATGGTATTATTATTATTATTATTATTATTTTAATATAAATTTCAGATTTTTAAATTGCATTTTCTCAGTTTGCATTTTCTTATGACATCATGTTCTTTAAAATAACCTACAGATATTTAAGAAAGACTTAATATTATTTTTGATGTTTAACAAAACCTATTTAAAATAAATGGAGATAAATTTTGAAATTATTAATTAGTTTATTAGTTTTTAACAAAAAAATTAAAAAGTGCATGTTTACGTAAAAAAAAAAAAAAAAAAAAAAAAAAAAAAAAACGGGAATTTGGATTTGTTTTTATTTTTAATATTTTTTTTTCTTTTAAAGCAAAATCTATAATTATTTCTTTTATGTAAGTTCTATTAAACATCCAATATATATATTTAAGTTATTTTTATTATTATTATTATTAAGTATATTTTAGCAATCCATCAGTTTAGTTTAAAAGGTAATTTTACTTGAACTAGTGCAAAAGTAGCAAAATATATGTAATTACTTTTTAACTATTTCATCCATTTCATTAAATTTCAGTCAACTTCTTTGAATAAACAAAAATATATTCATAATATAATATTTAAACACTTTCATGGTGGTTACATTTTATTTTCATAAGAAGGTATTTTGCAACTTTCATGTTAGGGTTTTGCACATTTATTCACATTTAAGAAAAGTTATATTTTGTTATTTATTTATTTTCGTAAAATATTTATTATTTTATAAAAATAATGAACACAATATTGTTGTAATGTTGTAAAATTCTTGTAATAAATGTAATATTGTATGTACAATACAATAGGTATTTATTTTTTTATAAAATAACAACAACAATAATAGTAATAATTTTTTTTTTCTTTATGCGTATTAATGGATTTTTATTAACTGAAAATATCTCTTTTTAACAAAAAAAAAATTATGAATTAAAATCTTTTAGAATTTTAATGGTATTTTTGCACAAAAAAAAAGAAGAAAAAAAAGGAAGATAATTTTATTGTTCATAGTCAAATAATTTAATGCTTTATTGTTCAATCTAAATGAAAAAAAGTCTTTCTTTTTGCACTTTCCCTCATAAAATAACTTATATTAATTAAATATCTTCATTTGCCATTAATTCTAATTAACGAAGCTTTTTAATTTACTAAAAAATCTATGCAAATAGAATAATTAGAGGCATATTTTTTAAAAAAGAAAATTATTCCTAATTAATTTGTAATTAAGTAAAATTTTAATAAATCACCTTTTTTCAATATTTTTCATATATAGAATCCTTTTATTAGTCTCTCTTTCTCTCTGTATATATAATAACATAGTACTTCCTTTCTCTCCTCCTTTCTCCCACCCCCACCCCTACCCCTCTTTTTTTTTTTTTTTTTTTTTTTTTTTAGAAACTTAAGAAAAGAAATAAAAATTTAGAAACTTATTCTAATTTTCTTTTATGTAATTAACCGATACTTTTATCAAATTTGGCTTAATTAAAGAAAAAATATATTTCAATTAATTACACTTTATTAATGAAAACCTTTTAAAATTGTAGCGTGAAAAATTAGCTTCTATACTTTTAGATGAAGATTAATGATATTTTTTTTTTCCTTGATTCCCAATTAAAGTTAGATATAGTCATGCATATATACATATATATGTGTGTGTGTGTATAAAGTTAATATAATTTGACTTTGAAGGCTTTAAAATTTATAACTTAAAAAAAAAAAAAAAAAAAAAACAATCAAATTATATCTTTTAAAATATTAAGTCGAATATTTTAATTAAAAAAAAAAGTAATTTAAGCATCAAATTTATGCAAAATATTATAGAAAATGTTAATAAATACTCTTAATATTTTATCATTTTAGGAAATTTTTATTCATATTACAACACTTGTATATATATATATATATATATATATATATATATATATATATATATATATGTAAAAAGTAAATAAAAAAAAAGCACAATAAGGTAAAATTTTTAATGATAGCTTGAAAATAGACCCCTCATCATTTATATTCTTTCAAATTACGTAATTTTCTTTTATAAATTTAAAAGGCATGTAAAATGTGTAGGAAATAATTTAAGGTTATCCTATAATTTTCTACAAATAAACATAATACAAAATATTATATTCAATATTTTTATTAAAAAAATAAAAAAAAAATAAAAAATAATAATGTTTTAAAGAGTTAAACTTTGCATAATATTTAAGGAAACCCTTACTGTACATCATTATAATTTAGCATTCCAATAATTGATTTTACAGAAGACATTATATTTATTACTGTAAGTTCCTTTTTTAACTCAAAATTTAAAATAAATGAATAAATAAATAAATCTTTTCAAACTACGTAAGTTTTGTGCTTCATATTAAATTAAGTTTGGTGTAAAATATGTATAATGTAATTTATGGAATCTAGTTTAATATACAATTTGCGGAACACCATTAAATTTACAATTTATAGAATTCCATTTAATATACACTAAATTAAAAAAAAAAAAAAAAAAAGAAAAAGAAAGAAAGAAAGAGAGATATAAAATTACACAAATTCTTTGTTTGATATTAAATTAAGTTTAATATAAAATATGTATATTGTAATTAATGGAATCTAGTTTAATATACAATTTATAAAACAAAATTAAATTTACTATTTATAGAATCCAATTTATTATATACAGAAAAATTCTTGCAGAAAAGAAGCAGACATACGTTTCCCTTTAACTATCCTCTTCGAGAATTTAAACAATTTTCTAAATATATGCTTTCTACATTCCTAAGTTATTTTAAAAAGACTTACTAATAAAAGCAAAAGAATTCAGAATGGAAATTCAATAACTTGTCCTCCTATACTTAAAGTTTTTTTGAAGAGAAGCAAAATCATACAGAAAATTGATTTTCATAAGCAAAATTCTTTCAAAACTTCGTTTCTGAGAAGTAAAGGATAAGAAAAAGAAGACGTTGAACGAAATTTTCCTTCTCAAATTCCTTCTCAAATAATCGCTACAATTTAAATGAAAATTCGTAACTTAGTTACTTTATCTGGTTATTGTTGTAAAATTATTAAAACGTTGAACAAAATTTTCCTTCACAAATTATATTTTTTTCTTGTACTTTTTGAATATTTATTTTTTCTTGTTAAAACTTTTCATAGCAAATTGCTCTTTTCTTGCTATGCAAATTTCACTGTTAAATGTAATAGGTAAAAAGAATATATATTTTCATTAAATTATTTATAGTCTACACTTCTACATTAACTTTGTATTACATCTTAATCTGTCTCTAAATATACATTTTAGCGTTTTCTTGCATCATATGTTTGCATTGCTGACGAAATTTAAGCTTTTCGGCTATCTGAAAAGTATAGTAAAAATTTTATTCTATTTAATCAATGAAAGCTACTACGAAAATATATGGAAATTTTCTAGTAATATTTCCCGGGAGTAAAGAAGCGTAAAAGTTGGCAGTTATAAGTTTGTATTTTATACTGCATTTTACCATGTTTTCATTAACTCGCTTTTTTGTTTATTTATCTGTTTGTTTGTTTGTTTGTCCAGTACAAATCTTGCAATCGAGTTTTAACTAACTTCTCGACTAGGTAGACACTTGAAACTTTTAGAATAGCTCAGAACACGATGACAACACAATACCTCAAAGCCCGATTTTCGAATTTTTGATTAGTTTTCTTTTAATCAATTAAAATATAGAAATAATAACCTCCTAATAGCTTTAAAATCATCCATTTAAATATTAGCTATAATTTAATTGTTACCAAAAAAAAAAAATTACGAATTCATTTTCTTTCGACATAAAAATAAATACATTTAATTCAACGTGAACATTACAAAATTATAAAAAGTTAAATTATGCATCTCACAAAAATTGACATCATTATCACTCTAAAAATTTTATACACATTGATTAAGTACTAATATATTTCTATAGCTATGATTCAACAGAAAATTTAAAAACATTTTATATGAAAAGTTTTTTTTTTTTTTTTTTTTTTTTTTTTAAGCTTATAATTATTTATCTTTGTATTTCCATATTATGCAGATTTTAAAGCCTAATAATTCCTTTATTATCCCTGAGTTCATGCTTCATATTTATATTTGATTTCTGATTTAACTGCCGGATACTGATAGTTATTTTCTTCTAAAAACCTTCACCATTAATGAAACAATGCTATTTTTTTTTTCAAAAACAATCATAAGTACCCCTGAAGAAATTATGGCTGTTATTTTAGGTTTTTTCATAATTATTTTATGAATAATAAGGAAATTCATGATCTGTTTGAATAAGAATTACTTAAAAATAAGATTCTGGTGCACTGAGAAAAAAAAAATATATATATATACCGTCTTCATCTAGAATGAATAAATGATCATTTTCTAAATTCTTAAACTAGAAATATAGATTTACGAGCTATGCGCATAAGGCACGCCAATAAACTGAATAGACGAAATGGTCGGGAATTTCTAATCTACACTTTTCTAGATGGTGAAACAATATTCTGAATATACTGTTTTTTTTTTTTTTTTATTATTATTACAAGAAATTCTCGCTTAATTTTCAAGAATTGCGTCATAAACCAAGATTATAGCTACTGAAACCCGCCTCTTATATTCACATTTATTTGGAGATATTTTCAAATAGGTTTGTCTTCGATAGTATAGGCAAACGCTCAAGAATAGAGGTATCTAGAATTCGCTTTCGAAGGGGACTAGAAAATTTTGTATAAGAAATTTATAAGGATGACATGGAACTAATTTTTCTAGAGCTACAATTTAGATTCTAGATGCCAGTTATAGAATTTTTTCTCGGTGTATTAGCGTGCCTTATACTCATAGCTCGGAAATCTATATTTCTAGTTTAGGGATTTAGAAAAGCACCACCTATTCGTTCTAGATGAAAGCGGTATATATATATTTTTTTTCAGTGTGTAAACTGAATTTGTGAACTGAATTGAAGAATAAATTCTTCAATTCATTTTACCTTAGAACAAGAAATTGATAACAAATTTCCCATTTCAGGCATCTTCATCGAGCGGGCCTCATCTGGTGCCCAGTTAGAATTTATTGCTTCTGTTTATAGAAAACCCACATTTAAAGACCAATATCTGAATTTCAATTCTTTTAAGTCGTCTTGATATTGATTCGTTGAAATCTTATTGTAATTCTTTTAAGAAAGAGCTTTTTCAATTAGAATTAAAATGTTTTTTTTCTTTTTCTTCCGACTTGAAACTAAATAATTACCCTTCCCATAAGATTAAAAGAATACTTAATTTGGCCATAATCTAAATAGTCCTGTTATTAAATCTCCTAAATATCTTAAGCGATTCTTGTTTCGTTACTATGCCTTATTTATTTATTTATTTATTTATTTATTTTTTAAACCTCTAAATCCATAGCAAAAATTTTACGTTTTAAACATATTTAAACTGCACTAAATGTATTATATATATATATATATATATGTGTGTGTGTGTGTGTGTGTGTGCATAAAAGTGTTTTTTTTTTTTTTTTTTTTTTTTTTTTTTTTTTCATAGAATATAATACGAGAAGCATTTATTATTAAAAGTAATGCTTTCATATATGAAAAGTATTTATAACAAAAATTTGGGGTTGAAAACATACTACTCTTCACGCATATAGTTTTTAATCAGTAGATAAAACTACCCAAAATGAGGCGAATGTTTTTTAAATAGTGGTCTGCGAAAAATTATTTGACTTCAAATATATTTTTTTTCTCGATATTAATAAGAAGTTAAAGTTTATTAATTCAATTACAATATTTAAATGAGGGATTGAAGACGCTACAGACATTTTCATACAGTAATGTATGTCGACACAGTATGTGTTTCTAAAACAAATTTCCAATTTTTAAAGTACTTTACATCAACAGATTTTACAGAATTTTACTTTAACTGTTTTTTAAATACTTTACTTCGATAAGTTTATTTATTTTTTTTATTTTAAGTTATAATAGTTTTTACTTTAAATCTAAAGTTATAATAAATTGTCTTTTAAGTAATACAAGGTAGGAGAAAGTAGTGTGCGTACCACACTAACTTGTTTATAATCAGTTAATGCACATGTACTTAGTAAAAAATATATTTTCTTCTTTTTGACAAAGCTCTTATTTAATGTTATTACTAGTGTGCAAATTATCTATAATCTATCTAGTTATCTTTGCCGAGAAATTCTTTAATTTTTACTCTGCTCAAATTTACTTTTGGCATAAGTAGCCCATTTTATCTGGCTTTCATCTCATGTTATATATATATATATATTTTTTTTTTTTCCTAACATGCGCAGTAAAAATGCTCATATCTGAGCAAATATTACACGTGTGAATTTTATGTTTCAGAATAGAAATTCTCTAATGTTTTGTCAATTTTTCTGCAAGTTTTGTAAAAATTTTTTGCAATCCATTCGTGTTATAAGCAAAAAACTTGCGAAAAATATTAATAATTTTTGAAAAAGAAAAAACATTATCTCCCTAAATAACTGTGCTATCCACAATATATATATATATATATATATATATATATGCATATATAAAATCCAAAAATTTGATTATTTACCGTATTGAGTGTGCAAGATTGTACATCCACAAAAAATTTACTCTGACACTTTTATATGAATAATATTAATAATAATAATGGCAAATGTTGAATTACAACCCTTGATTGGCGTATACTTAACCCACCTAATAAACCTAACGACTGGCTTTTTAATATCGTTACCCGGCTTCCCCTAGGTCAGAAACTAGCCAGAATCTATAACTTCTTAATGCATCGTTCCAATTTGACCAACTAATTTTTCAATCTTCCAAGGCAGTTACCAACTTTTCTCTTGGAGGTCCATATAATTTTTCTTCACAAGCTTTTCCATGCGAGGGATCAAGGCTCCGTTCTTCTTCTCATATTCTTGTTCCTTGTCGCCCTCTGTCGTGTGAAAGCTCCGCTTTGGCGACATCTGTAACCTTTTTTTTTTTTTTTTTTTTCTGTTTATGCAATAAACAACGGAGGAGGTTTAACCTTTAGACACGGGCTCTTTTGAATCACCACAGTGCCATCGGAGCCCCTCTCTAAACGTTAAAATCGCTCAAAACCGCTGCATAGTGGTGAGCGGCCACCTTCTGTCTTAGAATCTTAGAATGGCTGTAATAGAGAGATAAAACCTTTCTTCCCATCTGTACCGACGAGTAGCCCCGTCGGCCGAAGATAGTTTGTGTTCCATATAAAAGGTTGTATTTTTATTTCATTTTATACTTTCTTGTTTAATTTCAATAATTCTCTTTTGTATTATATATATATATATATATTTTTTTTTAATGAATTGATGTAATTTTGTAACTTTTACAATTTGATATTTTTAGTAGTTTTATACATTATATATAAGTTTGATTTCTCTTCAGTTATTGGTGGTTTTCTGTTTGGTGAGAAGTTGGGGGCTAAGGATAGTTATTAGCTTATGGCTACTGTCCTTTCAGAAACTTCTCGTTCACCCCTACACTGAGGGGCCTCCCTGATGAAGATCTCGGTGTTTTTTGGGGTATAATTTCATTCATTTGTTTATATATTTCTACACTTAATTTTATTCATTTGTTTATATATTTCATATTACTATATATATATATATATATAAAACATATAATTTTTTTTTTTTTTTTAAGGGGTGTGTGGATGGGGGACTTTTTAACAAGATTAGTTTTCATCAATTTAATTGCAGGGTACTTTTATCTGTGCACATTTATATATATATATATATTTTTTTTTTTTTTTTTTTATTTATTTTTTTTTTAGGTTCACATGATGTTTTATTTGCATGTAATTCTGAGTGCGAAGTTTATTTCGAAAAAAAAAAAAAAAAAAAAAAATCTCTGACATTTTCAAGAAAAATAAAATAAAATAAAAAATATATAAGTAATCCAACAGCTGTAATACAGAAAAAAGTCTTTTCTTAACACTTGATAAAAATTGCAAGTTTTAAAAGTAATTACTTTTAAAGTTATTGTAAAATGAATCATGATCATTTCTTACTTTCATTTCCATCATTCTGAGATAAAAACCTCTTTAAAATATAGCTTTCTCTTGGCACACCAGCTAACATATTTTTAATATTTTAAAATTACAGAATGTTTCTTACACTGCAGGAACACATTTAACGGTTATGGTTGGTTGGTTAGTTGGTTGGGTTAACGTCGAAGAAATACTGCGCTATTGTTAATTTTAACGATTATGAAAATAATGAATGTGAAAACGGGATTTTATCAAATAAAATATATATTGAGTCATTTTCTTAGCAAATTTCCCTATACAATAAGACGGGATTTGGCAGTCAGAAAAATTAAGAAGAGTCCGTTTAAGCGAAGAATTGACTACTAAAAACTCAACTAAATATAATTTAAGCTATTATTACAATTTAAAAAATACTTTTAAAACATTTAAAGATTTTTATTTAAAATGAATTCATTTTCAAATCTATTTTTGTATTCAGCTTTTGCAAAAGTTTGAAAAACTGTTATTAAATATTGAAAAGCATCTTAATTAAAGATTAGAAAAACCACAATTTTAAAAAGCAAATTTCTTTTCATCATTCATTTTCGTTTTTGTCATACATGTATGCAGTTTTCTCCAAAAGTAATAATGAATCTGAAAACGTGATTTAAACAAATAAATTATGTAATGAGTCATTTTCCTAGCAAAAGTTCCCATACAATAAGACGGGATTTGGCTGTCGGAGAAATTAAGTACAGTCCCTTTAATCGAAGAATTGACTAATGAAACCTCTACTAAATGTTATTTAATTTAAGCTATTATTACAATTTACAAAATACTTTTAAAACATTTTAAAATTTTTGATTAAAATGAATTCATTTTCAAATCTATTTTTGCTTTCTGCTTTTGTGAAAGTTTAGAAAACTGCTATTAAATAGAATGAACTGTTATTAAATATCAGAAGCATCTCCATTAAAGATTAGAACAGCCTCAATTTTATAAAGCAAATTTCTTTTCATCATTCGTTTTCGTTTTTGTCATACATGTATATAGTTTTCTCCAAAAGTATATATTTATGATGAGTTCTTGTAGAAATATATTTTTCGAAATCAATTTCAAGTACAATTCTGTTTCTTAAAAAATAATAATGAAATAAATAAAATAAAAAATAACAACAATAATAATAAAAAAAGATTAAGCAGAAAGACAAATTGTTGAATTCACGTTGGAAAATCGATTACTTTTATTGGTAAGCTACTTTTGGTATAGCTTACAAAAGTATAAAGCACATTTTCCCAACTTTCTCTGTATGAAGAAAGATAATTGTTTGAGAGGAACATTTAGGAAGTATTTGCTTTTTCTACGATTAAATTTTTGAAGAAAAAGCTCTTCTTTAAAATAGAAAATGTTAAACTTATAAAACGATTAAACCGATTACATGTCCATTTATTTCAAACTACGATAAAGTTTTAAAAAGTCGGTTTCTATTTTTAAAAAAGAATTTAGGTAGAATAAGTGAATAAATGAAATCCAAGAAAATAGAGTATTTTAAATATTTCCTGATAGCTTTCTTTACAAAAAGTTCATATTCACTTATGTAGAAAATTGTTTTTGAATTTTAAGAAATGTAGAATCATTTGTTCAGTTAACACTATTAATAAAGTATCTTTAAGATAAATTTCATATAACCAAATTTGAAAAGTATAGTTACAATCGGTAACAAAAGTGTCCGAACACTAGCAAAAATTACTATATGAAAAACGTACACTTCATACGGTTTTATTAATCAAATCTTTATCGAATCATGTTCTTACACTGACTAAGAAGAGGATTCGACAAGGATTTATTTAACAAAACCGTATGAAGTGTACTTTTTTTACATAGGAATTTTTGCTAGTGTTCAGACACTTTTGTTACCGACTGTATATAAATTTTGATTATTTTAAAAAATCAATAGTTTTAATGTATATCCTTAATATATAAAAATAATTCAATAATTTGTATTAAAACAATAAATAAATAATAAATAATAAATGTTTGTGTTAAAAATAATATATAAAACATGAGTGCTTATAAAAAAATTAGTTTTGACTAGCACTCCTAATGGAATGTTAGAGGTTCCGAAATGGCCATTTGCTAGTTCTTACACTATTCACTTGTGCTATTTTAACGTTGTTTTAACTACTTTCTAAATATCTAACTGAATGATTTATTAACCTACAAATTAATAGCACATCGGTTTTGTAGCTTACTGATTTATAATATCTTAAAACGTGTAAAAGTGTTAAAAAATAGAAATCCAAAATTTCCAGGAACACTAAAGTTTCTCAGATCTATAACTTATTGCCTTTAACTATCAATGGAATTTATTTATTGCCATCTTCATCAGAATATTCCTTGCTTTAAAGTATCGCTAGAAAACAAACATTTGAACTCAGGTTATACTTAAGTGCTTTAGGAAGACAAATACGCATATTCTGTTACTAAACGATGTGAGTGGTTTTAATTTTTCACAGATAAACTAATTAGCAAAACTAATTGTCAACAGAAATGTCAAAGGTTATATTTGACTTGAAAATTATTGAACAAAGTTAAGTTCACTGTAAAGAAGTATTTTATAATTTTAAACAAAATCCACCTCATTTCCCCAAAGATTAATTGTAATATATTTAAACAAATATCTGTATACGAAAAATAAACATAATAATAGGGTTTTGTTTGAAAGCTAATAATGACAAAAAGAAGAGGAAGAAAAAAAAATAGCATTTTGTTAAGAGAATTATAACAAATATGTTCTTTAGCACAATATTATGTGTAAATTTATGCCTGAAAAAAACTTGCCACGCTGTAAAAAAAAAAAAAAAAAAAAAAACCTGTAGATTTACAGCATAATAAGCTGGCAATATGGGTGCATGGAGGGGGGAAAGTAAAAAAGAAGTAATTTACAGCAGAAACAACTGTAAAAGAGCCTTTCTTTACAGATGTTTCCGCTGTAAATTGCGTTATTTAACAGCAGAATATGCTGGCAATATGGGTGCCAGTACATTTGCTGTAAAAGCTTCCGTTTTTTTTTTTTTTTTTTTTTTTTTTTTTTTACAGTGCACATGTAAATTGGAGATTACAAAGGTTTAATTTCGAACACATTGATCTTACTCGAATACTGAAATATCGATTTACTAAACAATAGAAATAAAATAGACGCTGAAATATAACAAGGACATTATTTTTAACACGCTTTTATTAGCTTCACCTGTATGAATGTATGTTTGTATGTTTGTAACCGCTCTGGGAATAAACAAAAATCTATATTGTAAAAAAAAGAATTCCCCACGTGAACGTTGTAGCCGTGAGGTTCAGCACCGCGCTACGAACCTAATGGTCTATCGTTCGAGCCCAGTCGGGGGAGATTTTTAAAAAATGGTTTTTGTTTAATTCTAGATTATTTTAATTAAAGATTTAAATGTATGTAAATATTATGGTGTGTCACTCACACGATTTTCTCTTACCCTGCATTTTAATACTAAGATAGATATTTTGCGCTTTTTTGTTAACATTTCTATAAAAGCGTGTTCTTTAATTTTTTAAAACTATAATATTATTTAAATATTTTCGTGGTTATTGGCAATTAATAAAAAAATGAAAATTTTAAATAAGAAAATAGAAAATTTTAAAAATGCAAAAATTGACTCGGTGTGTGATTTTTGAAATTAACACTGATTGACTAGGCTTGGGTTCCAAGCTTGTAAGTGATTTCCTCAGTACTCTGCATCATACTAGTTTAGAAGAAAACCACGAAAAACGCCTTATTCCTTTGCCAAATAGCATAGACAGGGACTTAACTCGGGACTTCTTGAACTCGGTTATCTATCTAAAATCATTTTTAACAGCATTTTCATCGTGGGAACCAAATCTTTATATCATCACTTTCCAGCATAAAGTACATATTATTTATTTAGCTATATTTGTAGTGACATTCTTATATGGAAGTCAATGAGTAAGTCTGTATAAGAAACAAGAAATAACTAGTTACAAAAAACCATAGCCTCCTAAACTAGATGCCTTCCGCGTAGCTCAGAAACTTGGCAACAGCTGAAGTGGTAGACAGCTCTACCTGGTACAGATTGCGCGACTTTTTTATTCAACAGCCACCAAAAGTTTTAAAAGCAGGATTTGATACACATATACGGCGAATAAAATCGGAGAAATGTCTACTATGTATATCATATATCACTTCTTAAAATTATTGGTGACAGTTGAATAAAAAACTTGCGCAATCTGTACCAGGTGGCGCCGTCTACCGCTTGAATTGTTACCAAGTTTCCGAGCCACGCAGAAAGCATCTAGTTTAGGAGGCTATATAAAACATAAAAATATAATTGCAATTGTACTATTATTTTAAATGAGTATTTTATAACTATTAAATATATTCAAATACTCTAGTTCTTAAAATCTAGTATAATTATTTTATAATTTGAAATGTTTATAATTTTACTAAAAAAAAAATATATATATATATACACGTACGATGATGAATAAAAAATTTTCTAGTAGATGTCGTAAGTGGTCAGGCATATTTAAAAAGAGATAATATCAGAAAAAAATGACCATAATTTTATTTACAATGATTCAAAAAATAATTTCTTTTAAAACTTGTTAAAATAGATATTTATACTAATGTATAATGTACTAATCTATATCTATACTAATAGCTATAATGATAAAGCCGGTAAAATCTTGTTTAAATATTTAAATTCAGTTTTAAAAGTAATAAATTCTGCTAATGATTGTAATTATAGCAATAAAAAAATCATTGATTTTATAGAAAAAGATTTAGACATTTTTATTTTAAAAATTTCCTATAAATATAGCTGGCCTTTTGAAGATTTTAAACAATGGAAATTTAAATTTTTGTACCTTTTTAAGAAACAATTGCTTTTCCTTAGAAATTACTATAGTAGATTTAACCTTGATGAGTTTAATTATAGTGCTGAACTTAAAAAAGTATTGAAAATCTAAAAGATAAATTTATTATTGCTACAGTAGATAAAGCTAATAGTAATTTTTCTATTATTTGTAAAGTTTTTTATAAAAATCTTTAAAGGAATATTCAAGGAATAGTTCTTTCAATAAGTTAACTGACAACCCCTCTATTATCAAAAAACGTATATTGGCCTTTGATAAAAAACTAAATTTAAGCAGAAATTGTTTTAATTTTCCATATCTATTCGTTACTGTAAAATTTCATATAAATCCAGTTAAATTTCGTTTTGTCACCTGGGGTACTAATAGCTATAATGATAAAGCCGGTAAAATCTTGTTTAAATATTTAAATTCAGTTTTAAAAGTAATAAATGCTGCTAATGATTGTAACATTTTAAACAATAACCTGAAAGTTTTAGAATATTTCAAGAATAATTCAGAAAGCATTACTTCAGTAAATACCTATGATTTTGAAAATTTGTTTGGCAGTATTCCACATAACTTGGTAATAGAAGTTTTTGAAAGCATTTATAATGAATTAGGCAGCTACTTAAATTGTGATAAAATTACTGGACTAATCTTATCAGGTTTTGTATTTTTGAAAACGTTTTGTTTAACGGGAAAGATTACTTTTTACTGCGGAGGGGGATCCCAATGGGAACGAGTTTTTCGAGTGCTTTCGCAAATTTATTTTTATATTTTTTCGAAAATTTTTTTATAAATATTACTTTCTTCAGATATATTGATGATTTAATTGTTTTTAACTGTAATTGTTTCGAAAATATCTCTAAAAATATATATCCTAAGGAATTGGTTTTGAACCGTACAGATACTGATAATATTTCTTTCCTAGATTTAAATATAAAGAGAAATGAAGATAAATGGCTCATTGGATTATATGATAAAAAAAAGGATTTTAATTTTAAAGTTAATAGTCTTACTAATTGGTTTTCAAATATCAGTAGAAAAGTTTTAAAAAATATTATGTTCGCACAGCTTAAAAGCATTCATACTATTTGCAAAATAATGAAGAAGATTTAAAATATGCTCTTGAAGACTTAAAAAGTACCTTGCAAATTAACTGTTACCCGTCACAATTTTTAACTGACTTTTAAGAGTTTTCCTATCTCGGTTTGTTCTGCTTCCTCATTCAAGGGCGATATTGAAATACCGACGAGTAGCCCCGTCGGCCGAAGATAGTTTGTGTTCCATATAAAAGGTTGTATTTTTATTTCATTTTATACTTTCTTGTTTAATTTCAATAATTCTCTTTTGTATTATATATATATATATATATATATATATATATATATATTTTAATGAATTGATGTAATTTTGTAACTTTTACAATTTGATACTTTTAGTAGTTTTATACATTATATATAAGTTTGATTTCTCTTCAGTTATTGGTGGTTTTCTGTTTGGTGAGAAGTTGGGGGCTAAGGATAGTTATTAGCTTATGGCTACTGTCCTTTCAGAAACTTCTCGTTCACCCTACACTGAGGGGTCTCCCTGATGAAGATCTCGGTGTTTTTTGGGGTATAATTTCATTCATTTCTTTATATATTTCTACACTTAATTTCATTCATTTGTTAATATATTTCATATTACTACATCTAAGTTTT
The DNA here is from genome assembly GCA_963930645.1 of Salticus scenicus. Classification (NCBI taxonomy): domain Eukaryota; kingdom Metazoa; phylum Arthropoda; class Arachnida; order Araneae; family Salticidae; genus Salticus; species Salticus scenicus. Next base: position 241,311,216 of record OZ005659.1, read on the forward strand.
GCATTTCCTTTCGCTGCAATCTTGCGCATTGGTTTGTAATTCTCCAATTGGTTTTTCTTATCTGTAAAACTTATATATTTATAAATAGTCCTGTCAATTGTTTGCTATATATATATATATATATATATATATATATATATATACATATATATTATATATTTGACGTAATTATGCTTAAAATCGCAAAATTTTTAACGTTAAAAATCTAATTATTCGGCATTTCACATATTTGTATCTCATGTAAAAGCTGTAAAAATTTCAGTAAATTCTTGTTAACCATCATGGAGAAATTGTGCGCTCAAGATTATACATCGTCGAAAAATTCGCTCTGACATTTTTATAAATAAATAATGTAGAATTATTTTAAAAACTGTAATAAAGAGGGTTTTTTTAACAATTATTAAAATTTACAAGTTTTAAAAGTATTATTTTTTAAATTATTGTAAACAAAGTTATGGTTACTCATTTTTCTGATATTATCTCATGTCTAAGGTACCTAACCGCTTAGCAAAAAAAAAAAAAAAAAAAAAAAAAACTGTTCTTTTTTTTGTAAAGCTCTGCTACAAATATTATGATGAAAAAAAAATTGTATATGTTATATATATATATATATATAAATCAATATTTTTGACGTAATTATGCTTAAAATCGTAAAATTTTTAACGTTAAAAATCTAATTATTCGTCATTTCATATATTTGTATCTCATGTAAAAGCTGTAATAATTTCAGTAAATTCTTCCTAACCATCATGGAGATACTGTGCGCTCAAGATTATACATCATCGAAAATTTCGCTCTGACATTTTTATAAATAAATAATGTAGAATTATTTTAAAAGCTGTAATAAATATTTTTTTTAAACAATTATTAAAATTTACAAGTTTTAAAAGTATTATTTTTTTTAAATTATTGTTAAACAAAGTTATGGTCACTCATTTTTTCTGACATCATCTCATGTCTAAGGTACCTAACCGCTTAGCAGAAAGAAAACTGTTTTTTTTTTTTTAAGGAACATCAATGTTTTTAATAGTAAACAAACATGTTACTCACAGAAAAGAAAAAAACTTCTTTTTACGAAATTCTATTTTTTAACTGTAAGATCTTCTTCTTTCAAAATATAAATTTTTCAACACTTTTTGCTTTTACATAACAGAACTTAGGAAAGCAAATCATATCATACATACTTGGCATGTACAGTTCTTATTAGTCAAAAAACTACAGCAAATATATTTTTATAAATATTGCTTAAAATTGAAAACCATTAACAATGAAAGAAAGAAAGAAAAGAAAAGCTCTGTTACAAATATTATGATGAAGTTTAACTCTTGTAATCAATATCCGTTTATGTAAAAAAAGACATAATCAAACAAAAACAAATATATAATAATGCAGGAAAATATAGAAAAGGTTAATAAAAAATTCAAATAAGTAAAACGCCAACAGTGGGAAACTACGAGAAAGTTATACCAGAAACACTATTCTGTCGGCATAGAGTCGTGTTTGCCGAGGTTAAAATAGTAAGAGTTCGGAGGGGAGGTTAAAAATTTTCATGCAATTTTCAGCATTCAAACATAAAAATATTTGAAAGAATTAATTTATCACTCAATCCACAAAGTGATATACAAATAGGAACATATTGGTAAAGTGTATAATTATATAAAAACATTATTTAGATTATTTAAAAGCTGACTTGCATGGAGCATTTATGATAAAAATAATAGTAATAACTTTTTTTTTTTTTTTTTTTGTATACTTTAAAAAAACTTAAATTTGTGTATTCTAACATTTTGCAACTCTGAAACAATGACTTTAAAGAACGATTTTAACGTCCAACATCCCAACATAAAAATAAAAATAATAATAATAATTCACTTAAAATAAATTCTGTATATTGACAAAATACAAACTAATACTCAAACTTATCAGAAAAAGTCTTCCATAATTCGAACGTTTTTAAAACTTGTTACGGAATTTATTATTTAAAGCAAACAATGATTTTTATATATATATATATATTTTTTTGTCGTATATATCTGCATTTTACATTTTTCTAAAAAACATCTTAAGGCTATAAAAGATGGACAATTTTACTTGTAAACTAAAACTTCAAATTATAAGCAATGCAGAAAAGCTTCAAAACTTAGCACATAAACTTTTTTTTGTAATAAGAAACTTATTTCTATGAACCTGTTTTAGCTTTACAAAGTTCTATAATACAACATTTAAGAATAGATTCCTTTCATATTTTGGTCGTTGAAAATTGCTTCAATAAACAAACAAGCATATCGGAAAAAATAAAAATTTCATTCATACAGGAAACTTTCTATAGCATGTAGTTATAAGAAATACCTATCTCTTTAAAATATATTCGTTTATGACATAAATATAAAAGTTTTATAAGACACAATTTACGGAACTTTAGATAGGGGGATAGTTTGTATAAATCTACAATAAATACTTTGCTTTCGAAGAAATTTCTGACGATAACGAGACCTCTAGGGAATTGCTGGGTGGCAATTTCCAAGGGAAAATGCTGAAGAAGCGGAAAACTTTCCGTTAACACTGCGCCTTCCATTCTTGACTCATGCAATTTCCTAAATAACACGAAAAAGAGTAATTTTTTTTTTTTTTTTACATGAGCTTAAAGAAATAAATATAGGTAATGTATTTTGAATAAAAAATTATGTCAGTTTTTTTACTCTAAAATGTTGGGTTTTTGATATATAGTGTAAATTTCAAATAAGCGTAAAATGTATAGAATTTCATAATATTAATTTAAACTTTCAGTTTGTATAATTTCACCAATTGCTAAATTTAATTTTTTTACAGACTTTTTTTTTCTTTTCTTTTCTGCAAAAGAATTCTCAATGTGTAGAATTAACTCCATATCCAAAGTGGCTGATGTACAAAATTTCCATATTGTATCATGTAAAAATCTGCAATAAATATTTTGATTACAAAGAAATTTCTGACGATAGTGAGACCTTAACGGAATTGGATGGCAGCAATTATCAAGAACGTGCTGAGAAAGCAGATAAATTCCCCGTTTACACTTCTTCTTTTCTTCAATGTGATGCCTCTACAGCATCACCTCCCCTTAAAGGATTAACCGTTCACTGTTTTATTACATTTTGTTTCCATTTCTTTCGAGCTCAAAATTTTGTACAACTTTCTGCTTTCTCATTGCATGGCTGTCAAAGGCCATTTATTATTATTATTAATAATTTCGTACCACAATTTCCATAACATAAAATTTATGATAAATTCATGCAGGCAAAGTGGAGATTTACTTGCGAAAATATGTTATAAATTTTACTTTTTCGAAATAGTGGTGCCGGTGGTAGTCATGCATTGTTATTTAACTTTATCATTATTCAGATTAAAGGAATATAACAAATTACACTACATTACCCTAAATGACTGAAAGTCTTTGATTTCAGATTTCTGCCCAGAAAAATTCTTGACGATTAGATAGCGGCTAAACTTTCTAATTTTTAAATCAGATTTATCACCAATAAGTATTAAAAGGAATTTATCAGATGTAATTTTGACAATTAAATAAACTGAAACAATTTTAAAAATATGAAGTCTCCCTTGAAAATCAGGAAACTTGGTATCTATGTGATTTATCATACCTGGTAACATTCATAATTTATTCTTGAGTACTGTTAGCCCCGCCCGTTTTTCACACCAGTATATTTTAAAAACTGTTTTCTTCTTGTCTCATCGTAATTGTATATTGGAGAAAATTTCTCAAAAATCATAGTGGTGTGAGAAAAGGGCGGGGCTAACAGTAATCCGGAATAAATTATAAATATTACCAGGCATGGATTTATCCTGCAACTTTAGCCCTGTAACGAACATTTTATACACCATATATTTCAGCAAAATTTTTCTATCGAAAGCAAAAAGGGGACTAATAAAAAATTACAGAAAAATAAACAATATGTTTGGGATCGTACTGTAAAATTAATGCTGTAAATGGCTTTTTCTGCTTATCTGTATTCGTTTATATAACACTAACATCTAAATACATGTAAATAGGAAGGTTTCTTTTAAAAAAAATTGCAAAATAAAAGAAAACACATTTTGTAGTGTAATATGAAAGTAATAATATACCCTCAATTTTTAGAAACTTGACATACTACACATATTGCAATCAGAAATAAAAAGCATTAAATATATAATGGAAAATGAGAGAAGCACTTTAATTAAATAATTATAAACTGCGCATGCGCAAACTTTAACGGAATTTCTTTTGCTTATTTTATTAATCAATTACATACACTGTCAAAAAAAAAAAGTCCTGTTTGCTGCCAGAAATTTTCTGTAATTCAAAAAGATATGTTTCATCAACCTAATTTTTCCGTTGATAGAACGTATTTTTCTGAATTACAGAAAATTTCTGGCAGCAAACTGCAGTAAATAGGATTTTTTTTTTTTTGGACAGTGTACAGCTACTAATGTGAAAAACCCAAACAAATATCATGAAAATTTTAAAAGTTATCGTTGTTAGAAGCAATTGAATTCCAGTTCCTCTCCAAAAAAAAAAGGGGGAAAATGACAAGGTGTTTTATTAATATTTTATTTACAATCAACAAACACTGTTGCGCCATTGTCTGAAGCAAAAAATATTTTACATAATATGCTTTATACTTTTTCTTTTCTTATTTTCTTCTATGTAAGAAAATATTAAATTTTTAAAAATGATCGACTTTGGTTGTTGATTGATTTATATATTTTGAGAGGTCTAGAACAATATTTGAACATAAAAAAAAAAAAAAAAAAAAAAAAAACTCTGTTTGTCTGTGAGATAAAAATTTTGTGACAACACTATCTCATAAACTAATGCTCTGAATTTCACATAAATTTATATGTAATTGCACCTAGACATACATTAGTGCCTATAAGCGTTTGCTGCAAAATGTTCAACAGGTTCCTCTACTAAACAGCGATTTCTCTCATTCCCACAAGTGAACTGAAGTCAGAAATACCGTTTTTACCGTCATGGGCTCTTCAAGAAATAATTTTAATATTATTTCAAGAACATTAAATGTTAAAAATAAGTCTTTTCCAATTACTTTATCAATATATACACATATTTTCTTTTCAATATTTCTATTTCTGAATCTCTTTCTTTAAACATACATTTATTTTTACTCTTTTAGCAATATACAGGGTGATTACAATTAAAATTACGATTTCAAAACGATATAATTTTAAAACTACTGATCAGAGCGATTTGATATTTTACCACAGCAATCGTGAGGCAAAGAAATTTTGTTTGGCAAAAAAAAAAAAAAAAAAAAAAAAAAAAGAAAACACGTATTCTTGTCTTTTTGCTAAAAAAATTGTAGTAAACCTTTTATGTCTATTGTTTACTGCTATTCCATTGTGTTGTTAACAACATTCCTGTGTTTAATGAGTCCATTTAGGCGTTTACTCTGAAATTAACCTGACAGCGCAATCTATAGCAACATGTTGGAACTACCTTTTTCCTAGCTCAAACAAAATTTCTTTGCCTCACAAATGCTCTGGTAAAAGACCAAATCACTCTGATTGGTTGTTTTAAAATTATAGCGTTTTGAAATCGAAACTTTAATTATAATCACCATGTATGACAGAGAAGATCTTGTTTCGGGGTAAAAATTTCAAAATAAATTGAAATGTTTTGAGGTTCGAAAAACATGTCTTTAGTGTGTATCTATTCGTGATTCTGTGTCTCTTTTGTGTCTCTTATCTGCACATCTAAAAAACAAATAATAACAGAAAGTCCAAACTCGGTTTTCTAAATTTATATCATATAGTGAAGCCACACTAAAACATCGCGGAGATCAAGCAATTGATTCGTGTACAGATACATTCAGGAGAATTCAAATACATTACGTCTAGGGGTGTAATCTCTGGTAGTTATAGTGTAACATATATAAGCTGCACGAAACAAAACTAAATAAGCATACATTGTTATATGCATAAAAGAATGTCATGAGTTCATTGTTGCATGGAAATAATTTATTATTCGTTTATAGGGCTACACAAAAGAAATGGTAAGAGAAAGACTATGACATACAGATTATTATAAGTTTTTTTTTTTTTTTTTCTTTTTTTTTTTTTTAATTTCGCAAGCAACATTTCTTTATTTATCTTTTGCTTACTCATAATCTAATTATTTATTATCATATACATTTTTCTAATGTAAAATCTTAATCAGAATGTTACATCTTACTTTACATTTATTTTAATTATCTAATGATTTGTACTCGAAAATCAAATAACAAAGTTAAAAATTACTTTTCAAATGAAAAAGGACGAATATTCTGTTTACATTTTCTTTATGCATTTCCAAATAAAATAAAATTAAGCATTCCATTTTCATTGTCACCTTCCCTTGAAGAAATAATTTTAATATCATTTCAAAAACATTAAATATTAAAAAATAAGTTTTCTCAAATATCTAATATCATTTTTTTTTTATTTTCTTTAAAATAATCTTATTTCTTCTTGTCCTTGTTCCTTTTTTTTTTTTTTTTTTTTTTTTTTTTTTTTTTTATTCTTGAAACATTAATAAACTTTTTCTCAATTTTGCAAGCAACATTTCTTCTTTATTTATCCTTTGCTTACTCATAATCTCATATTAAAAAAAATATCGGAGATAATGGGGAGGGACGCGATTTGACAATAAAGCACATAATAAAAATCAACGATATTTTTCTCATAAAAGAGATAATGAAAAAGCAAATAATGAAAAGAACTCGAAAACATTTCTTTTCAAATATACAACGCTTCTTTACTTTTATTTCTTTTTTATTTCTTTTTATTTCTTTTTTAAATAAATGAATTTAGATGGGGGGGGGGGGAAACATCGTTACATAGCGTCGAAATCCTGATAATTTCACATCGACGATTATTTTTAAATATAAATAGATGACAAGGAAGCTAGAAGGTGTTTGAACTTGTGTTTTTTATTTAGTCTCTTCATTTATTTTATACATGTATTTTTCAGCGATTTCTTTCACTTTCTTTTTTTTTTTTTTATTAAGATAAAAGTGTATAAAAATGATAAATATTTAACGTATTCATATTGTATTATGATTTTCGTAGAAGCAGACACCTGAAAAGAAATTATTAAGTTAAAAAATTAGAATTGCGATATACGAAACATGATATGCATTAGAATTTGTACATTAAGGAGATTCTTTTTTCTTTTCTTATTTTTCATTTCTTTTCATTGTTTATTCTTTTTCTTTTTTCTTTTCTTTTTTATGAAGTGACATAGTCTTTTGAAGTGACATAAACTTTTTCAGTTTTCACTTAGTTTTCCAGTTAGAAATTCTTTTCTTAAATATATACTCATTTTAATAAACAAATATGCGAAAAACTAAATTTGTTTAAACTATTACCTACCGATGCTACTTTACAGTATTTCATAGTAACTTATAAAGAGCATAAAATTGCTTTTATACAGAATAGACGATTATTTTTCAAAGTAATTAAGGAAACCGTTGTATATAAAATTTAGTGACGAATATTAAATAAAAAAGTCGCAAAATGTAGCAACCATCTCATTAATAACCGTACAACTGTTAACGCCCCCTAAAATAACGACCCTTTTCTCACACCACTATATTTTTAGAGTTATTCTCTCCAAATGTTGTTACGATTAAATAAGAATAAAATTACTCTAAAAAGTTATTGGTGTGAGAAAAAAGGCGGGTACTAAAAATTGTACGGTTCATAATGAGATGGTTGGCAAGTATGTAGTTTGCTATCCTTCGTGAATAAATTTAGTCACCATTCATAAGTGTGTTGAATGACGAGTCCTAAATCCGAATTGCTAGGGTATCATGAGAATCAAGGAATTGAATTAATCAGAGGAAGATAATATACTCATAAACCTTCGATAGACAAGACAGTAAAGAGATGGGCTGATAACTAGAAGAGGAGTGATCATCCTGACCCCTAACCTTCGGTAAGGGGACAAAGACAGCTCTCTTCCAAAAGTCGGGGAAAATGTTGAGATTAAGCATAAAGTTAATGACGAGAGCAATATAATAGGTAAAATGACGAGGTAGGTTAATTAACATGTTAGTAGTGATTTAGACCTCAACAGGTGCCTTGTTCTTTTTAAGCGTGAAATATACTCCTGTACCTCAGAGAGTGAAGCAGGTTGAACACTATTAAGTGTGTCTGTGAGCAATACATTTTGAACTCTGTAGTCGACCATAAATTCGACCAATCATTAACGATGTCCAAATAGAGCGAAACTGACTTCTAATATTTTCAGCAACTGCTCTAGTTTTTTTCTGTGTTAGTATAAGCAGAGGTCGTACCCTCCGCCCTATTTTTAGGACACTTTCATGAATGAAAAAAATTTCAGACTTATTGCTACCACAATTTTTATAAAGTAATCTGTACCCTGTATAATCATATTACATTACTATAAATATACCAGAAGTATTTCTGCATGAAATTAGTGGTAGCAAAAAGGACGAAAATTTCTTATTTATGAGAGCGTCCTGAAAAAAATCGTGGAGAGTACGACCCCTGGTATAAGGCATGTAATTATGGCAGGATATTGTGTTTCCTACGAATACGGGATTTAGCCTTCATAATTATGTTGTCTTCAGTCAAGAGAGACTCGATAAAATTATTGAAGCGTGTTTACTGAACTCCGAAATTGCAGTTTTTATACGACCAATAAGTCTATTTAGCGTATTCCTGAAATAGGTGTCATATGAACCTGACTTTGCATGCGAGCATGATTTCGATCTCCAATCATAATCCTGATGCTATTCGGCAGTTTGTAGCAGTCATCTGATCTTTTCCGAGGTTTCGAGCTTTGCATATATGCCTCTCGAAGTAAGTCACCGAGCATAGCTACAGTTTGCTCAGCTTCTTCTGTTAAATTTGGGATAAGAAGTGGAACATCTCGTTCCAAAAGAATATCCTCGAACTGACGCCACCTGGTAGATAGAACCGTTCTCAGATCCAGGTCGTATGATCCCACATCGTACCTCAAGGCAACAGGCATGTGATAAGAGTCTAGATCATTCATCGTTTGTATACTGTAGACAAACGAAGAATTTCAGCCGATGTCAAAGTTCAAAACATTTTGAGATCTCACGAAGGTGGATTCAGGAGACGCTTGAATTTGCGCAAAATTTCGATCCAACCACCTTCTTAATTTAACTCTAGTATTATTGTACCGGGAGCATTCCCATGGAGCATGCTTAGCATTAAAATCAGACGTAAGAATAAAATTTGGAAAGCTATTAGTGAGACGGGATAGATCTTGATCTAGTATGTTACTCATTTGCCTAACATTTTGAACATAAAAAGATGCAATTAATAAATTTGGAATATTTGGGAAGTTCAAAACACTGGGCGTGGTCTCAATGCAATTTAGATAGGGGATTTTAATGAGAGGCATTCAAGCCAATTTTAACATAAATGGCAGTGCCACCGGCAGATTGCAAACTGTCTACATTGAAAATTTCATAGTTCAGAACACGGATAGTACGCCCCTGGAAACAGTGGGTCTCGGTGATAAAACAAATCTAAACTGTTACGAACTGCAAAGTCCCTAAAGTCATTCGCTTTATCAAAAAGTCCATTGGCATTCCATATACCAATAGTACTCTGAACTGGAAGAGCTTAGTTTCGAGAAGACGTGAACATAGGCAGCCGAAAAAGAATTTACATGGGGGGAGGGGGAAACACATTAAGTCATACTGCAGATTTCACTCCACAGAATATGTATTCGGTCAACATCTGTGGTTGTTATACGTAGTGCCGTGAATGTATATACGTAGCATTCGTGAATGTTTTGAACACCAAATCAGGGTCAAATTGATTTTGGAAATCCAGGAACACGTAAATGAAGTCGGTAGCCGAATTTGCCTCCTTGCTTGAGATCGACGACTTTTGAGGTTTAATTTGGGGAGGGGAAGGGGCTAATGCGTTAGCTACGTTTTTGAGTAATGCTCGAATAAGAACGGGTTGAGCCAATCTTCCTGGATGTGAAAGTTCTGTTCGAAACTTTATCGATCAGATTTTTATTAGCATTGCTTTTTTTCTTGTTCTTAAGAGGGGCTTTCTTAGGTAACTTGGGACAGCTCCAGTAATTCGCTGTATGATCTCTTCCACCGCGCACACAATTAGAGGGCGTTCCAAATTCTTTTGCGCAGTCTTTAGACCTTTGGTTCCCGACCCACTTAAGGCACTTCGAGGCAGGGAGCAAGCTGTGAAGAGTGAGTTCAAACCATAACCTCCTAAACTAGATGCCTGCAGAGCCTGATTAAGGGGGGAGCACACATTATTTATACTTACACCGTTAATTTTTAACAAATACTTTCCTCCTATAATAAACAGAAAATTCTCATTAAAAATTATTTTAAAAGAATTCTGGTGTCTAATAACGGTGAGTAAATTGGATTGTTTTACACCGTTCATTTTTTATAAAAAATATTACCTCGTCAAAGCGTGGAATTTCTATGACATGAAGTAAAAATTAATTGTAAAAATATTCCGGTGAAAGCGGAGATAATGTGTGCTTCCCCCTTAATCAGGCTCTGGATGCCTGTCACGTGGCTCGGAAACTTGGCAACAGATCAAGCGGTAGGGGAGACCCGTGTACCTAGCCCCCCCCCCTACTTTATTTGTATAATATTTAATTTCAAGTTTTAATACTCAATTGGGAGAGTAACAACACCAATTACTACTTTTGCAACTACTTTGGAACTTTTAAGGAGAGAGTTTTGACAAGTTACATGGAGAAAACGAATTTACATGGTTTGAAGTAAAATTTTTCAGCTCATTTCTTTTGCTATTTTACGAAGGCGAGTCAAATATTTTTCTTTCCTTTCTAGTGTATAATTTTGCTTGTTATCTTGAGTAATAAATGAGATAATTAATTAGTCCTCTCTGCAGTGGAAGGCAATTTAAATGAAGTTACCAAAACTTGTACCTAGGGCCACATCGATGCCTTGTACCTAGGGCCAGTGTATTTGGACCTTTTAACACTTTCGTGAGCATATATTGTTTCCTTTTTGACAGAAAGGTCCGCCTGTGGGCGTTTTTCTTCCAAGTTACAATGTTTCAGAACAATTTTTTCTGTATCCAGATTCATATTACAAATGGGTATACATTATATTTATACTCTTCCTAATCAAACAATTTATATCCATAGTACACTGAGTGTACAAATATATTAACATTGTGTATATTTTTAAGAAATAAATGACATACGAATTGCAAAAGAAACGCCCACTGGTGGAGTTTCATATTTTCAAATGACGTGAATCTACGCCAGCTTTCGAGAAGTGTTAAGAAACACAGTACAGCCTATAGTAATTGGATGCTGGCAAACCCTGGTAAACCAATCACTATATATGATGTTGCTGAAATTCAACTCCGTCCCTAACTTACTCAAAAAGATTTGCAACAAAACATGGCAATTTCAAGAAATTTAATAATCTTCTTTCTAAACATATCTCCTCCCTTAATGATAACCTAAATTCAATAACAGATACAACTCAATTAGAAAATTTCACCCTAACTCTTGTTAAAACTATTCAATCCGCTGCTGCTTCATCTTTCAGACTTAAGAAGTCGGGCCGGCAGTTCACATATACCTTCTGGTCTCCCCAGCTTCGTTCCATGCGAAATCATCTTACAGCACTAAAAAGACAGCTCAAATACCTAGACCCTTCACTTACACAGCAACACAATTTGAAAATCAAACGTCATGCGGCCTTATTTAAAAAACAAGTTAACTTGGCAAAACATATCGCATGGAAAAAATTTTGTTCATTTCAAACAAATGTTTTTGGCACAGCACAGAAATCCTTTAGTAATAAATTCTTTACACCCACTGAGCTGAAACTTGAACGTCCTCCAGCTCTTTCCTCTAAGAAAAATAACCTAGAACACTTAACTGAAATACTTTTCCCAAAAACAATCTACCCACATTTTCCAGAACCTTCTTTCTCGGCTCCCTTGGATGTTCCTTTCACGGAGACCGAGGTTAAAGCCACTCTACATAGTTTTAATACAAACAAGGCCCCTGGTCCTGACAATATCGATTTCAAAATTTTAAGAAACATTTTTTACACAATGCCACGGATTCTCGTGGGTTGGACCAACAAATGCTTAGATCTCAAATTTTTTCCAGAATCCCTCCGAAGAGGTGAAGTGGTGTATTTCCTAAAGCAAGGGAAACTTCCCTCTGAACCCACTTCCTATAGACCGATCTGCCTACTTCCCACCTTAGGAAAATTGCTCGAAAAACTCATAGTAACCAGATTAAACTATCATCTTGAAACAAACCAACTCCTCCACCAAAATCAGTACGGGTTCAGAGAGGGCAGATCCTGTGAACAGGCTTTAGATGCAATTAAAAGTTCCTGCGCCTTCAGCTCTAATGCAAAGAACTACACCACTATCATCTCTCTGGATATCAAAGGAGCATTTGATAATGTGGAGTGGCCACACATATTCCAAGCACTACAAGAACTTAACTGCCCGGGTAATCTTGCGGGGGTCATCCGTAGTTATCTTTCAGCAAGGAAAATCCTCGTCAATTGGGGCGAGGGTATGTCTGAATTTCCTCAAACGAAAGGTTGTCCTCAGGGCTCATGTCTAGGTCCAGTTTTATGGACAATTATAGCCAATAAAATCCTGTGCGGCATGACCTCTGGGGGCTTTACCACCTTCGCCTATGCGGATGACTTCTCCTTGATTCTCTCGGGGCCTAGAAGGAAAGACCTGGAGGAACAAGCCCAGGAAGCTCTCACCCTTTTTAGTAAACTCCTTAAAGATTTAGATCTCCAATTATCCCCTTCAAAAACTATCGCTTTAACCCTAGCCTTTCCTAAAGCCTTGCAGAGGAGTCCCAAGATGAGGATTGATGGCATCAGTGTTCATCATGTAAAACAACTGAAATTACTAGGCATTTTTTTTGATGATCGCCTCAACTGGCTGGCACACGTCAAATATCTCAAATTAAAAACCTTAACTTTTTACCACAATTCAATGAAGATGGTGGGGAAGAGGTGGGGTATCTCCACCTCTTTCCTTAAAACATGGTACACTACTATAATAGAAAAAATATTAACATACGGTGCCGGCATCTGGGGTGGTCATCTTAGAACTGACGCAATAGCTCTACTAAATTCTGCTCAAAGGCCCTTCCTCTTGCAAATTGCAAGAGGTTATAAAACTATCTCGACTGATGCCCTCACCGTCATCACTGGAATTCCTCATGCCCACCTGCAGGTTTCCCAGACATATATTAAAACCAAAATATTACAACTTAATGATACTGAACTAGCTACAATAGTCTTTCCCAATATCCCCATCCAAACTACAACCTGCAGCTGGAATATTCACCCTGGTAAGGACGTTGCTTCCCTGTTAACCAATTGTTCTAAAAATAGCTTTTCTCCCTCTGCTTCGGTGGCGATCTTTACCGATGGATCCAAGACCGATCAGGGTGTCGCTGCGGCATTCTGTGTTATTGCGTTTGGTGAGACTGTCCATCGGTGGGCGGGCAGGCTCGAGAACTATAATACAATTTTTCAGGCTGAAATTTTTGCAATTAAACAAGCCCTAGATTGGGCAACAAATAATCATAATTACCAAGAAATAAGCATTTTTAGTGACAGCCTCTCGGGTCTGCTTGCTATTGCTCGCCACAGGAGCAGAAATCCTCAGATTATAGAAATAAAAAATCTCCTATCTAACTTAAAATTAAAAATATCCCTGGCACACGTTTCTGCCCACAGGGGAGTAGCCGGCAATGAACTTGCGGACTCTTTGGCAAAAGAAGCCACAGAGTTCCAAAATGTAAATTTCTCCCTCCCCGCCCCTCCCTCTTATGTTAAACTTCGAATAAAGGAAATTTTGAATTTAAAATGGCAAGACCTGTGGAGTGTGTCTGAAAAGGGCAGACATACTTTTAATCTTTTGCCACAGGCCAGCCCTAACTCTTGGACCCTTACCCCACCCATTACTGCTTTTTTAACCGGTCATGGTCCTTTTCCTTCTTATCTCCACAGGTTTCGTCGTCGGCGTTCTCCCTTGTGTCCTTGTGGCGAAGAGGGTACTCCCAGCCATTATTATTTTCATTGTCCCCTGACCAAAAATTTTCACTTAAGAAATCCTTCCCCACGACCAAATAATTGGTTGGAAAATATAATATCGCGCAAATTACTCATAAATAAGTTAAATAAAATATTTTCTTTTCTTATGGATTTAGTTAACTCAACTGATTAATTAATATCAATAGCACTTGGTTGCCTGCTCCGTGGCTATTTAACAGAGTCTTCTTCATTACACAAGTATTGCCCCTTGTCGCGAAAGGATAATAATTTCCTGGCAATAATTTCCACCATCTGCTCTTGCCCGTTGTCGCGATGGGATCTTATCCTGGAAACTTGCAGGAGTACCAGTATTTAGCAATCTGTTTCATTTCACAGAGACTTTACTCATATAGACTTTTCAATCAAGAACTTTCGTATACTTCATGCCACCTGTCGCGTGGGGCATAGCCCGGAAATTTAGCACCTGAATAATCGCCCACTGTCGGCTTAGGCCGGATTGCGCCTGGCGAAATTTGTATTTTTCTTTTTTTTTTTTTTTTTTTTGAGTTTTTCAATAAACTGCGAGTAGTCCCCTTAGAAGCGCTCTAAATCGCTCCAAGAGTGATGAGCGGGGGCTGCTCCCTGTTAATGATGTTGCTGAAAGTGTTCGCAAGTTCTATCCGTCAGCCATTTCTTCTGTAAACATTCTATTAGGCTTTCGTGTATCCGGCATATAGCCAATGAATCAAAACACATTCACTGAGGATGAATATTTAAGTTCAAATGTGACTGAAAGACAAGATCTCTCCATATATTAAAAGAAAAAAAAATTCCAGGATGAAAGTGAACCAACAATGATAGAACTGGATGTCTCTGTTCGTGTCTTGTTAAAATTTCTAAACCTTCAACATCTACATACTTGCCAACCATCTCATTATGAAGCATACAATTTTTAGTGAACCGTACAATTTTTAGTACCCGCCTTTTGCTTTTCACCAGTCATTTTTTAGAGTAATTTTGTACTTATTTAATCGTAACAATATTTGAAGGAAATCACTCTAAAAATAAAGTTATGTGAGAAAAGGGGCGTTTTTTCAAGGGGCGTTAACATTTATACGGTTATTAATGAGATAGTTGACAAGTATGCATCTAATATCTTTTCGAGTGTCCTGCTTTAACAGGTACGAAACTAAGTAAAACCTTTACCTAAAGCAAAACCTCCCACATCAAAGATGTGACCGAAAAGCAGAGAGATCTAGAAATCCAAGAGACACTACAGAAAAAAAAAATTGAAAAAAAAAATTCTGTTAGAATATTCCAAAGGAAAAAAAAAAGTGAAAAATTTCGCGTTTTAAATTAAGGCAACAACATGATAATTATTATATGATAAATAAATATATTACTTGATATTGTTTCTTTTATAAAATACATGTTTATATGCTTATTTTCTATTCATTGCGAAGTTAAATCTAATTTTGAGAGAATGGCCCTAGGTACAGTGAGGTCTGGCCCCAGGTACAATGAGGGTGTCGTACCTAGGGCCACGAGTGATTTTTTTTTTAACCTTCTATTTGTCGGAATTTATTATTTTAGGTATTTATATTAATCCAATTGGAAGTAATTAGTCCTGAAGATATGTTCATATCAGTTTGATAATTTTAAACAGGTCAAGGGCTCTGCTTTTGGACATTAAAAAAGGCGGCCTAGGTACACGAGTCTCCCCTATACAGCGCCCCCTGATACAGATTGCGCAAATTTTTATTCAACCGCTACCAAAAATTTTTAAAAATTAGAGCTTATATACATAGAAGGCGAACAGAATCGAAGAAACGTCGATTATATATATCATATATCACTTCTTAAAATTATTGGTGGCAGTTGAATAAAAAAAGTCACACAATCTGTATCAGGTGGCACTGTATACCGCTTGAACTGTTGCCATGTTCCTGAGCCATGCGACAGGCATCTAGTTTAGTAGGCTATAGTTCAAGCACTGTGTAGGGCCTTTCCTGCTGCGATACTCCTGGATGCTGACTTCCATCCCCATAAGGTCGGTAATTTTAAAGATAGTGTCCGAAATATTGGATTTATGAATTTTGATTTGGAAAATTGGCATGTAAAATTTTTTTAGAGAGAGTCCCTGTGTACAGTTGTACGACATTGGCTTCCATACTGAATTTTTATGGCTGACTAAATTTGTTCAACGTGATTATTAATAGGAAGTGACCTAATTACAACCTCAGACCCGGGGATGAAGGTTTTGAACTGAACTGTGGCATTCAAAAGATAATTTTGGATATTTTCTAAACATTCCTCATAAAAACGGTTATTTATAAAAAAAATTTCAGAAGTTTTACTTTTTACACTTTCACGACCGCAGGCTTTTGTCTTTTTGACAGTAAGATCCACCTGTGGGCGTTATCCTCCTAAGTTACAATATTTTAGAACAATATTTTTCGTATTAACATTCATATTACAAATGGATATTCATTATAACTTTATTCTTTCTAATCAAAGTATATATATCCATAGTATATCTGATTAAAAAAAATATAAATATTAAGTATATTCTTAAAAATAAATAACAGACAAATTGCTAAAAAAAAACGCCTACTGACGGAGTTACAGATTTTCAAATGACGTGAATCTACGTCAGCGGTCGGGAAAGTGATAAGATTTAAATCTAGTGACCTTAAATTATTTAGAAAAGTTTGCCAGTTTGGAAGTCTCAGGATAAAAAATGGGGGAAGATTAGTTTTATTAAAGCCATCAAAAATACTTTTAAATAAGGATTTTTGTCAAAAAAAATTTTCGAACCAATGAGATGCTGGCTCGCTATTGTCGCCTATCTACTTGTAGTCTCTCTAGTAAAACACAATTAACAAAGATCCACAGAAGCAGCTCGAAACCGTCTCGAGTATCGAAAAATGGGTGGTCTTCTCGAGTGTCGAATGTCGTCTCTCGTCTCGAGTATCACGGTATTATATGATATCTACCACGAACATATGGAAATCTTTCGATGGTCGAATGTGACATCTTGCTGACTTAAGATTTAAAAATAAATTAAAGGTTTAAATCCATTGATACTCTGGAAAAAAAGTTTCGATAGTAAACCTATCAAACATTTTCGATGTAGAATTAGCGAACTGAACTGTTGTTGCGATACCTTTGAACTTATAATTTCTGAAAACACGATTCTACGTCCCTATTCGACGATCAAAACGTTTAAATACGTTCGTGCTAGTAGCATATATCTAGTAAACATTGTGGAAAGTCAAAAGAGGATTTTTGAAGCAGTATCAGTCGCGTTAGTACTTATGAAGGTTGGACGCTTAGGAAAATCGCGTATTGTTAGCATATTTTATGTCGGATTGTTTGGAGCTCACTTCGGAGCTTGTTTATTATTGCAACTCCTCTCCCTGCTCTTTACATCTTCTAACTAGTGCTGCAAGATTTTGTTACCTTTTCATTCAATACTCACCAAAAATTCTGAAAAGTAATATTTGATCATAGCCTCCTAAACTAGATGCCTGTCTCGTGGCTCGGAAACTTGGCAACAATTGAAGTGGTAGACAGCGCCACGTGGTAGATAGCGCGACTTTTATTAATCTACAGCATTGTTAGCCCCTTCTTTTTTTTCATAGCAGAAAGTTTGAAGAATGATTTTCTTCTTATTTGATCGTTGTCACAAATTGGAGAAAAATATTCTACAAAAAAATCTTGTGCGGACAGAAAGTGGGGCTAAAAATGACTCGGAATAAATTATAAAAGTTGGCAATTGTAGACTCACAATCTTTGCCAATGGTTGCTTCCCCGCTCTATTGCTGCAGGCATTTGGCACTGCTGTGGGCGGACTTTTTTTTAACATTACGCCTTTGAATTTGTACAAACTAAACAGCGCAACTTCTATGGAAAAGTGCCCTCCTCACTGTCGGCTGTTTGGGACGGCAAGCGTCATGTATACTATTCATTTCATATCGAAAATATATGAAAAAAATAAAATAAAACACTATCAGTACTTTACCTGATTAAGCAGTCACATGTGTAAGATATTCAGTTATAAAAATTCTAGTTTAAGCTGAAATTTTATTTTGTCTACTATCTCCGCAATGTCGCTAGATTTCAGGACGTTTTTATTCAATGTTCACCACTAAATTTTAAATGTAGCGGTTGCGCAATAATTTCGAAGATAAATCGTTTATTATGTATGTAAAATATCACTTCTCAAAGTTATTGGTGATTATTGAATAAAAATGTCCCCAAGTGTGGCAACGCTACTTTTCCGCCCAACTGATGGAAACATTATTTCTCTACCCAACCGATGGAGGCATTTGGCCTTGTTGTGAGTAGATATATTTTTAGCGTTATGTTGTAGCTCTTATCTTGTAATTGCTTTGGCAACGTGTGAGAATAATCAAGCAGAATTTCTCAACTAATGTAATACTCACTGTCTTTAAGCTACATTTTTAGTTTAACAAGAAACATGGAAAATTTCGTTGCTATAATTTATTATCATTATTATTATTATTATTATTATTATTATTATTATTATTATTATTATATCTGAAAACATTAGAAAAGATTTTGGTTAAGCTTATTAAAAACAATTTAAAAGACAGCGTCGTTAAATTCATTTTTCATTAGCTTCTTTTGAAATTAAAACGTTGAGCGCCATGTCAGCCATTCAAGATTATAGACATTTTGTCATCTATCTCTAAGTACTGGAGGAATCCTCTTGAAACTTTAGGAGTGTGGAAGTCTTACCCCGAAAGTAAAAGCAGTACCAATAAAAAATTTAAACGTTGAAGGCCCTGTCAGCCATCGGTGGCTGATAGTGCCAAATATGATATAAAGCCGCGTCAACCATATGTGGCGGATATAAAATAGGATATAAAACTAAAAATATTAGATTTAATGATTGAAAATTTATTAAAAATTTGTTAATTTTTTTTTATAACAGGAATAATCATTATGGAATTTTAATGAGTTTTAACAATTTGCGTGAATATTTAATAACCAATCTTCAATATTTTCTATATGTCAATAACAAACAAAACAAATTGTATTTCATTAGAAATATTATTTTATTACACAATAATAAAGAAAGAAACCTTATATTGATTTTTTAAATTGATGATCAGAAAATAAAGACTTTGAACTTTAATTTGATAAAATTAAATTCAGAAAGAAAATGAGCATTGCAATGTATCCCTCTCAAATTTTCGATAATTTAGTGTAAAAAATCTTTATTGTCCAATTTTTCATATGGGTATAGTTTATTTTTTTTTAATATTCCTATTTAGTAAGTTAGCAAGTAATTTTATTAATCAGATTTTTTTTTTTATATAAAAACTGGTAATTTAGCTTATAAAAAATGCACTGAATAGAAAGTTATTTCATTAATAATTTATGATTAAATTTAATTAAAAAAAGAAAACTTTTTTATCACGTAAATTGTTTATATGAATTCTTTGTTAATATAAATATTTCACAGATGCCACTTTCCGTAACGTTGTTGGGCTGCGGTAGCCCAGTCGGTAGAGTACCGAACTCGCAAATGCCGGTTCGATACACGATCCGGTTAAGGTCCGTCGTGTACACTAATGATGGCTGGTGCACGTAAAGTCCGTCGTGGCCCTAATGTCCTCCCATACTTGCCAACCATCTCATTAATAACCGTACAATTGTTAACGCCTCCTGAAAATACGCCCCTTTTCTCACACCACTATATTTTTAGAGTAATTCTCTCCAAATGCTGTTGCGATTAAATAAGACTAAAATTACCCAAACAACTTTTTGGTGTGAAAATAAAGGCGGGTACTAAAAACTGTACGGTTCATAATGAGATGGTGTGCAAGTATGTCCTCCATGTCCCCATCCAAATTGTTCCTCTGGAGGTCGCGAAAGCGGAGGAGCCATCCCCTCTCATAGATGCCAACATTTTAATTTATTTCGTAGTATATTTAGCCACGCCTTTATTTCGTACCACTTTATTTATAAATTAATTTTCTCCAATACATAACTTCGATTAAATGAGATAAAAATACTCTTAAAAAAAAAAAAGTGGTATAAAATAAAGGCGGGGCTAAAAATACTCCGGAATAAATTAAAATGTTGGCATATATGTCCTCCGTGGATGGCCAGAAATGTGATGGTCTGTCTCCGGACCATCCTTAGGGGTACGTCCCAGACGATCGCCAATTACCCATAGCGCAGTACTAGTGCAACGTTAAACCCAACTAACCAATCAACGAACCGTAACCTTGTTAGCACCCTCAATTTATTTACACCACATTCATCTTAGGGTAAATTTCTACAGTGTATAATTACTCTTAAATAAAAGAAATTTACTCTTCAATGAAAATTGTGTGAAAAAAGGGTGAATCCTAACAACGCTATAAAATAAATTTAAAAAACTGGCATCTTTGAAATAATAATTTCACTAAATCAAGCCTAAAAATTACATTTCAAACATATTACTCTGCATCAGCAGGAAATTTAAATTATGTATTTAATCAACTTATATTTTAAAGACACTGATAATAATTATAATTTAAGCGACATTATTACTGAAATGAAACATGCACAAGTGTACTTGTGTTGGAAAGTATTAAATGAACAACTTATAAACACCATAAATTGCAAAATAGCTCAAAAGATTGTTTCGGGTTGAAATAAAATTACGACCTATTTGTTTGCTGAACTCTTGTCTACTTTGTTCGCCTGACGAAAGGACGTGATTTTAGTTCGACCCGAAAAACTTGTTGCCAGATTGTATTTTCAAAAGGTTTTTTAAAGATTATTACTGAAATAATCTTTTAAATATGTAAGTGAGTAAGTGTTATTTAATAAATGAGCAAGTCATTTTATTTGTTGACTTTTTCTTTTATCCAAAAACTGATAATTTAGCATATGCAATAATTATGGCGAAATACAACATTTAGCTACTGCCAACTAAAATGTTCGCAAAATTTAATTATCAAAGTCGCTAGGGATATCGCCATTATACCATGCCGAGCTCGGTAAAAGTGTATAGACCTCTGTTATATTCAATGTGACTGGGCATGCATTTCCACTGCACTACTGTTCCGATGGAATAAATTATTCAATAATTTACAACAATGTATACATTCGGTCTACTTTTCATCAAAAGATTCTGAAAACAGAAGTTATGTGATTAATAAAATCCCGGTATTCACTAAGGAGCAATGAAAAACTAATTTAATCGGCATAATTAAAAAAAAAGTGTGCATTGAACCTTTGTCTGTTTATAGGAAACTTTATGAAAAATGTAACATAGCAGCGAAGTTTTTTTTTTTTTTTTTTTTTTTTTTTTTTTTAAACTGATGTAACATTAAATTTCACATACACTTGTGGAGAAACAAGAAAGCTACAGCTACAGCTCAAAACCTAATAGTATATATTCATAAATGTTAAGACAGATAATTATCCATAAATAAAGTTTTTTTTTTTTTTTTTAACGTTAGTTTTAAACTCAAATTATAGCATTTTTCATAAAATACACTGACAGTTATGGCTTTCACGCTGTATTGTTTTCTACGTTATTTCGTCTGAAGAAGGGTAGTATGCATTTCTTTCGACCCATTTTTTTTCTCAAGGGGAGGGGATTGCTATAAAATACATAATAACGTACGTAAGGTAAAGAGGCTCTAGGACATAGCTGCTAATATTTCTAATTAATCCCATAACATTGTTAGTACCCGCCTTCTTTCCCCACCACTTTCTCTGAAGAGTAATTTTCTACAATATGTAAATGCGATTAAATAAGAAGACAATTATTTTTCATGAAAAGTAGTTTGAACTAAAAGCGGTTACTAACACTGCTATATAATAAATTAGAAACGTTGGCAGCTGTGCTTTAGTTTATTTAGTATATTACGTATAGCTTATGTGTGTAATATTTAATGTATTACATATAAATTTAATGCTTAACGTTCACTATTTATTTTACCTACAATTAACATATTTTCCTCCATTTTAGTTGAATGCGTTTAAAAATAAGTACCTACAGAAGCTTAAGAATTTAAAACAAGAAAAAAATCTGGAAAAAAATATAGCTCTGAATTTGTAGTAGACAAAATATTTCTTATACTAGCACAAAATTTCACTGCAGAATTTTATATCGTTTAAGTCATATTTATGGAAATATCTTGCAAAATCCTGCCTATTTTTTTACTTATTTTAATAAAATCTTATTGTATCGAAAATTTTTTCAACAGCTGCATTTGACATTTCATGCTAATCCATCATACTGCTACAGCAAAATGGATCTAATGCAAAAAGTGTAATACAGGGAAAAAATCTGCTTAACTTCATATTTTAAAACTTTCTTCGATATAATATATATATATATATATATATATATATATATATATATATATCAATATCAACTTATTTTAAATTTTAAATTTTTTACAGTATTATTATAATAATTGCATAATTTGAAAAAAGAATTAAAACTTCTGTTTAAATAATGGTCTTTACATACTAAAAATCTTTATAAATTTAGCTGATATTCTTTTCCAACTCTTTTATGTGCATTGTATGTATGTTACTTGCACACTTTTTACTATGTTTTTATTAACTTCAATTCTTGTTTGTTTGTCCAGTACAAATCTTGCAACCGATTTTTAACTAACTTCCCGACTAGATAGACATTTCAAACTTTCAGAATAGCACAGAACATTGTTATAATTCATTTTGTTTTTCAATACTTTTAGGCAACTGTTTCGGGTCCCCGTTGCTTTCGGTGCAGTTATATGATTATCATATAACTGCTCCGAAAGCAACGGCAACCCGAAATTATTATTTAACAATCATATAACTTCCCGACCAGCTAGAAATTTGAAACTTTTAGAAAAGCTCAGAAAACGATGACAATGCATATTTTTAATTCTTTTAGCCAATGGTTTCGGGTCCCCGCTGCTTTCGGTAGCGTTTATATGATTTGGCAATCATATAACTTCCCGACCAGCTAGAAATTTGAAAATTTTAGAAAAGCTCAGAAAACGATGACAATGAATTTTTTTAATTCTTTTAGCCAATTGTTTCAGGTCCCCACTGCCTTCGGTAGCGTTTATATAATTCAACAATCTTATAACTTCCCGACTAGCTAGACATTTAAAACTTTCAGAATAGCTCAGAACACGGTGACAATTCATTTTTTAATAACTGTTAGGCAATTGTTTCGGGTCCCCTAGCGTTTATATGATTCAACAGAAAATTTAAAAAAGTGATATATAAAAAGTTCCTTTTATCTTGCAATTATTTTCTACCAATCGATTTTATTTATCTATTGAATTTATCTCTCATTGTGTTGGGTGCATTCATGCTTCAAAGGAACAGCAGATATTTCTTTTCATAATGACATTTCCTTAAGAAATATTCAAATGCCCTCGACAGCAATCTACTTCCAATCGGAAAATATCTTAGGGTATCGGTGGAGAGGAAATTCCAACAGGACGTTGCGTCGATTTATAACACCTACTACTTAACAAAACCTTAGTTTGTGCAGAATCAAGTTTCTATTACAGGCTGGCCAGCCATGAGTCCAGACCTAAATCCAATTGAAAGACTTTGAGAAATACTTGCACGAGAGGTGTATGTCCATGGTCTTCACACTGAGAACAAAATTCTGATACTAGCATCTACAACCTTAATTCTGGCTCTAGTAAAAATAGATTCATGTCGCCTTTATAAATTCTAGTCCCCATTGAAAGGGAGTTCTAGAAACATCTATTAAAATTCCAGATCGTTTGCCTATATTAAGGAGGGATCAAACTTATTTAAAAATCTCTGCAAATAAATGCGAATACAAGAGGCGTGTTTTAGCAACTATAATCTTGATTTATGACTCAATTCTAGTAAATCATGCGAGAATTTCTCGCAATATAAATGATTCAGAATATTCAGAATGATGTTTCATGATCTAGAAATGTATAGACTTGAAATACTCGATTATTTCGTCTACACAGCTTATTGGCGTGCCCTATATTACGCATAGCTCATAAATCTATATATCTAGATTAGGGATTTAGAAAATGACCACTTATTCGTCCTAGATGAAGGCGGTATATTTTTTTTTTTTTCTCAGTGCAGTTTTCAACTTTTCAGAAATTAAAGCAACATGTAGAGCAGAGATGGTATTCATTACAGTCACACATTTTCCAAACTATATTTCTAAGCATGCTTCATAGTATTTACAAAACAATTCAAAGAAATTGATCCAAAATTTGAATTTAAATACCAAATACTCGAAAAGTTTTCATACTTTTGGGCCCACCACCAACTGAAAAGTCCTGTCTCTAAATTGATAGACGTGAGGCGTCGGGTTCGATCCCAGGTCTCGCTCATCCGTTAAGCCGTTCGGCGTTTTTCGTGGTTTTCTCCGAAACTTGTATAAATACGGGCTAGGAATCTTTAGAAAGATCGCCACGGACGGCACTACTCATCAGGGGTAGGATCCTCGTACAGTAAATCGGCCTTAGTTCTACTACCATACCATACCTTTATATTTTTGAGATAGCATATGTTGTTTAGTAATTTATTAAAGCCAAAAGACCCGGATTAGATTCCTCGTTTGTTCACTTTTCTCTTTTGAGAAATTAATTTGGACAATCAATCAAAAATTTTCATAGTACATTTTAAAATAGTTATTTGAAAATTTTGTAATTAAAATATATATTTACGCTCATCACCGACGCAGACTGAGTGATTCTCTAGTGCTGTAAAATGGCACGAACATGACATAAATTTTATATGCACATATGAATAAGTATAATTATTGTATGAACTGACAGAGAATGGAATGGATGAGGAAGATGCTCAGGAGAGAGAAAGATGGAGACAAAAACTGAAGGCTGTTTCTGATTGAAAGGAAACCTCAGCATTGAGAAAATTCCTAATAAAAAAAAAAAAAAAAAAAATTATACCTCTGGGGATCACCGAAGCGGGAGAGCCATCCCTTCCGTGGAGGATCAAAATTGCAAAGCACGTCTCCGGACCACCTCTAGGGGTGAGTCACAGACCCTCGCAAACTGCCCATCTGCGCAGCACTAGTGCGAAGTAAAACCCAACCAACCAACCTAATTAAAAAAAAAATGACCTAAAACTAAGAGTGTTAACTGAAACTGAGTGTTGATCTGAAACTAAATGGTTACGATGCTCGACTGCTGATCGCCAGATTCTCACATCGGATTCAGTCAGATGAAATTATGATTTGAGGAAGGTTTTGCATGAGATTAGGCTATGTTGTGTAGTTAAATATATATATATATATATATATATATATATATATATATTTAATGATATTTTAAATCGTTTCACAGCCCCCCTGTTTGTCAGAATTAGGGTTTATGTTCTATTATAAATAAACAAAATTTCGTACACAAAAATAAGTATAATTATGTATGAAGGGAAATTGTGATTTTTAATGATGTTAAAATAGCTTACGATGCCCCCTAGTTGCGAAAATATCTTGTAAACTGTCATTATATGATACATTGTTATATTCATAATTTTCCAATGAGAGCCTTGAGCGCCTTACAGTTAACTAGTTCTATAATGTTAATTATTTTTATAGTCTATAACTTCTACAGGTGATGGAAAAAAAAAAGAAGGAAAGAAAACTGTAAAATGATCAAGAGACTTTCCTTTATTATTGCAGTTTTAATTAAAAGCTAAAAAAAACCGAAAATAAATCACACTTTGCATATTTAATAAGTTTTAATCAACGTAATATTTTAACTACTAAAAAAACTTAATTATGTAAGTATTGTAAAAATGGGAACATTTAAATTTCGATTTTTTTTTAAATCTAAATTAATCCGATTTAAAGGCAAAATTGTTCTTAAAATATGTTTAATGATTCTTAAGAAAATTCAATAATTTGTCTGCCTAATTAAAAAGCTTTTTAATAAGGAGGAAAAAAAAACATTAAACTAATTCTTAAATTAATTTAGTTCAACATGTTTTTTTCTTTGTAAAGTTTTATCTATTAAAAACATGTGCTGAAAAATTATCTTTTCTTCTATTTATTTAATTTTGCTGTTATCTTTGCTGAGCAGATATACTTACATATTTAATATTCGTTGAAAAAAAAAAAAGTTTCATTATTCGCTTTTCGAAAATTTTTTTAGCTTTCCAAGAATAATAGAAAAAAAAATAAATGAAACGCTTAATTATGTAGTTTAATTTAATATTTCTAAAGATTTATAACTGATTGCATATAGCTTAATTCTCTTATACTAAAAACATATGAATTTAAGATTCTAATTCTACAAGAATTTTCATTTTTAATTAAATTTAGGATATTGTTTTGAAAATAAAAATAAATAACTTGTTTAATCATAAAAAAAAAGTAAGAAGAAAGCAAAATAAGAAAGAAAAAAAAGGTTTAAAATTATTTGGCGACATTTGTTTAAACTTCTTCCGCTGAGGAGGATTTCACGTTTTTATTTTATAATGAAAATTAAGGTGAGCTAATTTTGTTTTTATCTGCTAAAAATAAAAGAGCGACTTACTTGAATAATACTTACTTGAAAATATTAACTAACATTAATTATTGTTGGAAATTTGTTTCATATTTGCAAAAAGTTTTTTTTTTTTTTTTTTTTTTCACCTAAAAAGTGGTTTGTGCATTTGAAAAAAAAATCTCATTAAAATATATCAGCTAAATCTATTAATTTTAAAATCTGTGTATCACATATTATAGAAAACAACTTTTATTTTATGAATATTTATTAAAATTATTTTATGTAGATAATAAGATTGTTTTGGATGCCTTCGTTTTATCAAACATTTAAAAATAAGTTACTTACTTTAGAGAAAATTAGGTACATTTTACTTAAATTAATTAAGGAGTTTCACACACACGCACACACACACACACATATATATATATATAAGTAGTATTTATTAAATTAAGTAATACTATATGCAGTGTGCTCTAGGATCTAACAGGTCACAACTATCCGAGGTTATATCTGGAAGTTTTCAGGATACGATCCCTTACAATGCCCTCCCCCTTTGTCTACAAAGGACATTATACATACGCCCATACCCTCTAACATCCTAATTTATATTCCGTAGTACTGTTAGTCCCGCCCTTTTTCTCCCACCAATAAATTTTTAGAGTAATATTCTCCAAATGCAGTTGCAATTAAATAAAAGAAAAATACTCTAAAAATATACTGGTGTGAAAAAGAAGGCGGGGCTAATAATACTACGGAATATTAATTAGTATGTTGGAAGCTATGCATACGCTTAGATTTGCTTGTGCATACAATCATTCTTAACCCTTTGCGGCGTACTGTCCTCGCTGCGAGGACGCAATTATTAACTTCCAACTGCAAAAACTCATCCCGGAAATTTTTTAGCAAAATTTTACTTTTATAACATAGCAGGAAATGTCGTCAATTTCTTTTATTTTAAATTTGTTCGTGAATTCCGGTGGCAGTGTAATTTAAATAATCTCAATTACCTTCCGCCGCAAAGGGTTAAACATTACACCACATCACGTTAACTTTTAACAAGTGTTTCACTCAGATGTGGATTTCGCAATGGATAAATATAGTTATTCAGAATATCCATTAACAAGTACACTCCAGTGTAATTAAGGCTCTTGGGCAAAACATATACACACATACAAATAATAATAATAATAATAATAACCAAAGCATATTATCTGTCAAACATATTTTCGTTTGTTATAAAATATAATGAAAACTACAAAAGAGAAACTCTTTAGTTCAAGTCTAAATTTTTATGAAGTTTATTAAACATGAATATTGACTTAATTTGTTAACATACTTAAAAAATTCAACATGGAATAAAAGTGCAATTCATATTCCTATACTAAACTTGTTTTTACTATTTCTTTTATAAATGTAATATGCATTCTTTTACTATTATTTTTATAGAAATATTTTAAAGAATATTTTACAGCACATTATACGTTAAAATGTTTTTTTAAAGATTTTCTCTAGTGTTTCCTAACTTATCTACATGCAAATTACATATCGAAAACAGTGAGTTTGCAAGAAATAATATATTTCTTACATTACTAGAACATATTTATATCATGCTTTTTATTCAGTTAAATTCAGTTTTATAAAAGTATTTAAATAAATATATTTTGAATTAAAAAAGAAATTTCATTGTATCGAATTTTTTTTTTTTTTTTTTTTTTTTTTTTGAGCAGCGGGATTTGACATTTTACGCTAATCTATCAAAATGTGACAGCAAAATAGACCTTATTTGTAAAATCTAATATATATGGAAAGACGTGTTTAGCTTTATCTTTTTTCTTCCTTCCTTCCTTTCTTTCTTTTTTTTTTTTTTTTTTTTTTTTTTTTTGTTACAATAAAACAAAAAACGAAAATTTCGAAACTTATTTCAATTCTAAAATGTATTATACTATTATTCTAAATTTAGCGTAACTTAAAGTAATAATTTGGGTTATATATATATTCCTTTGAGTCTTCAAAAACTCAAAAAACTTTTTAAACGATCTTTTGTTAATGCTTTTGATACTTTATGTCAGGAAAAAACACAATCATGATTTTCTCTCTCTAATTTTTACATATTTCTTATATTTTAACACTTTCCAATAATGTTAAAAACAGTTGAAGACTGCAGTTTGTCTGTCTACCTATCCGTGCTCTAACAGTTAGAGCACGGATTGTCTACAACTCTTCTCTTCAACTCATCCTAAATACAATTATAAATTCTTATTCAATTTCACTCTGATATGTCTCCCTTTTAAAAATGATATAAATAGCATGACTGTTTTGTGTGTAAGGCAACCCAAAAGAATCGCTTCATGAGAAATCTTTTTATAAATCACACTTAAATGCTCTTGTACTGCAAAAATCATAATGAAATTGACATTTAAGATTAATATTCACAAAAAAAAAAAAAAAAAAAAAAAAAAAAAAAAAGATAGAATTATTGTTGGTTTATCATTAAAATTTAGAGGGCCACACAAAAATATTCAGAAACGTTAAGGGCTATAACTGTCCGATACTTTGATGGTTTGCTGTTTTCAGACAATACACTAAAAAAGTATAGCTGAGTGAGTGCTACACAAAGCGATTTATCGTATAAGTTTTATTTAAATACTTCTACTAGTAATAATAATAATAAATATACATAAATAATGTTTTCTAGATTTTTTCCTTCCTAATTAAAAATGAAATGTTTTTATTGCGCTTCCAGGAGTGTACAATACATTGAATATTAAAATATACAACAAGTACATATACCACTTAGAAATACACTTAGAAAGTGTCATACAGACAATTATATATGCGCTTATAATGTGCTCATGATCTATTCGAACCGTATGTTTTTTTTTTTTTTTTTTTTTTTTTTTTTTTTTAAACACTTGGATGACCGGAGTACACATTTTGACTACAATGCTTATTAATTTTATTTGTGAAAATGATACGTCCTGGTCGTTCTAGTGTTAATTAATTTCATATTACAATTTAATTTACTCGTAGTTAATTTGGAATTTCTTATTGTCGTTATTGCTTTCTTTTTTCTTTATGTATATACGTTTTTCTTTAATTCAATTCATACCAGCATCTCTGAAGAACTTTTATTTAAAATTTCGATTGTCTTCGGTTTTATGCGTTCGTATACAGATGACTAAAGTTGTTTCACCGTATGTTCATGACTAATTATTTCAACATGAATATTTAAGTTTCTCTCTCTCTCTCTCTCTCTATATATATATATATATATATATGTGGGGAGTTCCGTGCACAGCCTACAGATGGCGCTGCCTGGGATGCGTATCATTGAACGAGATGACAAACGGAGGAGTTGAGATCTGGCTGCAGTGGAGATCGGTTGGGACCGTCAGCGCGAAGGCTGACAGGCCCATTTTCTGCTAATTAGAGCTTGTTGTGCTCTTGATAAGTGTGTAGAGCCATGGAGGGCTCATTACTTCATTTTAACTATTTGATAGCACTCTGTTTTTGTGAATATAGCACGAGTAGGTGCTAAAATGTTGTCTTGTTACGGATATACTGTTCAAGAGAGTTTATTATGTGCTAAGCTTCGAAACCAGCAGTTGATTAATAATAGAAAGTCTGCTATAATCATTTATTTATTTGTGTATCTTGTGTTGTATGTGTTTCGTAATAAAGGTGTAGTCATCTAAGTCGCAACTCATCATTACCCCACCCCTAGACACCCAGCCAAGATTCTACAAGTGGGGGCTCGACCGGGATATTACCACCAACAAGTTATAAAAGGTAACTGTTATTGTTATATATTTATCATTCTGTTTGACAGTGGATAATAATGATTAATGCATAAATTGAGAAAAGAGTTTGAGTTACTATTTTGAATTAGAAATTAATGGTGAAATACTTTTGAGAACACTTTTGGTTTCACTGCGTGATGAAATTAAATAAATACATTACTTGAGAAGAATGAATAGAAATAAGAATTATGATTGAAAAAATATTCTGAGTAATCTTTTATAATTTTGCTTATTACTGTTTGCAATAATATTATAACAATATTATAACAATATTATTTCAAAACGAAAGTGATAACAATTATTAAATAGAGAACAATAATGATAATGGTGATGTTATATGAAATATGTGTATATAGCAATAATTAAGAAATATATAAGTTGTTCTAGATATTCTATTAAATGGTATAAATTGTTCTGAATGTGTTTATATAAAAATCATGATAATTTTGATTTGAGAACAAAAACCATAGAAACATTTTTTGAGAAAAATGTTATCATATTATTTTGTTTCTATTTAAGTATGATATTAATTTGGTAGAAATATTGAAATATTTTTTGGTATAAATAATTATTTAGAGTTATAATGGCCCAAAACGTGTTACAAGGTATTAGAAAAGCCGATTTAAGAAAAATTGCTGAAGAATTAGGCCTAACTGTTCCGGCGGAAGCTAAGGTACTTGAAATCAAAACTTTGATTGAGAGTTCTGATATTTATAAAAATGATTTAGAATTTGTTAGAGGTGTTATTAAAATGTTAGTAGAAGAACAAAAGTTGAAATCTGTAGAAGAACAAACCAAAATTGAGATAGAAAGAATTAAATTATCCCAGTTAGAAAAAGAAATAGAGTTACAGAATTTAAAGTTACAGGCTGCAGCAAATAATTCTAATAATAATGATGAGCAATCAAATTCAGAAACTACTTCACAATCATTAGAAAATTTAATTAGAAGTATTCGAACATTGACCATTTCAGTACCTGAGAAACCGGAAGCTTTGCACTTATTTTTTCAATCCCTTGAAAAAGCATTCGTTTCTAAAAATGTACCGTCTAAATTTAAATCGGAAATATTGATTAATTTATTGGGAGATAAATGTAATCAGGTTCTTGCGTACGTAACCACCGAAGAAATTAACGATTATGAAAAAGTTAAGGAATTAATTTTAAGACAATTTCAACCAACGCCGCGTGAATGTTTAAGTAATTTTAAAAATGCGTTCCGTAATCCTTCAGAATCTCATGTCCAATTCGCTTCGCGTCTAAGCGCTTCTTTTGATTACTATTGTAGATTGAGAGGGGTTAACGACGTTAAACAATTGTGTGATCTTATAGTTTCTGATAAATTATATGAAACGTTGGATTCTAGAACTAAGGAACATATTAGTGTTCGAGAAGGTCAAAATTGGTTTAAACCCAACGAATTAGGTCGAGAGTGTGATTTATTCTACTCTTCTAGAGGTAAATCGTTAATTGAAACTAATAATAATACGCGAAACGAAAGTTCAGAGAATAAGCGGTTTGTAAACAAAACTCCTTTTAGAAAGACACATTATAATAATAAAGATCCCATAGTACGTAATTCGGTATCTAATCAAACTCACGAAAAGCATGAAAGAATGTGTTATATTTGTGGTGCAAAAGGGAAAACATTTCATTTCGCTAAAGTGTGTCCTAAACGTATTTCAGAGAAAAAAGAATTCCGTGAAAATCTTCCAACGAATTCAGTAGTTCAATCCGAAACAAATCCGATTAACCTAATTGTTAATGAGCTCGAATATGTTGATATTTTAGTGGATGATATTCCACTTAAAGGGTTAAAAGATTCTGGTTCTTCGATTCTAATTGTAAATAAAAATAGCATTCCACAGACTAAAAATGTTATTTCTTCAACCACTCTAGTTAGCTGCTTTAATGAAAAGAAAGATGCAAATCTGACTGAATTTAAAATATCTTTACCTAATCATGATTCTATAAACATAATCGGTGCTTTATGCAACAATTTGACATGCGACGTAATTCTGCCTAATAATATCTTTCATATTTTGAAACAACAAAATAAAGAGGAAACACATGTTTCGAATTCCAGCGACGTAGCAGGGGGGAAAGAAAATTTTCCGCGTTCGGGGGAAAGCAATTTCGATGAAGCAGGTGGGTGTTCTTTTCCTGTATTCGATCGAAAGGAAAATGAGATAGATTCTTTTTTTTCAAGTATGTGCAATTTTTCAGAAGAAGAAAAATTCGATGTCAGTTATATTTTAGATAAGTCGTTAAAAGAGAAATTAAGCGAATTAATAAAAAGTTATAAGCCAGTTAAAACAAAAAGTACTGATTTAAAAATGTCCATTATTTTATCTGATGATATACCAGTGTGCTCACGCTCTCGCAGATTATCATTTGTAGAGAAATCAGAGGTGGACAGACAAATTGACCAGTGGTTAAAGGATGGTATAATTAGAGAAAGTACATCAAATTATGCTTCGCAAATAGTGGTGTGTAGGAAAAAAGATGGAGGAATAAGATTATGCTGTGATTATCGTGCTTTAAATAAGAAAATTATTAAAGATAAATACCCGTTGCCAAATATTGAAGATTTATTTGATAGATTAGGGGAGGGTAAAGTTTTTTCGACACTAGATTTAAAGAATGCGTTTTTACAAGTTGATGTAGAGGAAAAAAGTAGGAAATATACGGTTTTTGTGACCGATAATGCCCAGTATGAGTTTCTAAAAGTTCCCTATGGATTATGTAATAGTCCCTTAGTATTTCAAAGATATGTAAATTATGTGTTTAAAGACTTATTAAAAGAGGGTACTGTAATTATTTATTTAGATGATATAATTATTCCATCTAAAGATGAGAATGAAGGGTTAGATAAATTAAAACGTGTGTTAGAAACGGCATCAAAATTTGGTCTAGAGTTAAATTTAAAGAAATGTCAGTTTTTGAAACGAAAGATCGATTTCTTAGGTCACATAATTGAGAATGGCACGATTAAACCCTGAGTAGAAAAAACTTTTGCAGTACAAAATTTCCCAGAACCCCGTAATGCTAGGGAAGTGCAGAGTTTCTTAGGTTTAACGGGTTACTTTAGAAAATTTATTCGTTCATATGCCAACATAGCAAGACCACTCAGTGACTTATTACGTGCTTCCACTCCATTTAAATTCGAGAAAGAACAGAAATTGGCTTTTCAAAAGCTGA
The DNA here is from genome assembly GCA_963930645.1 of Salticus scenicus. Lineage (NCBI taxonomy): Eukaryota > Metazoa > Arthropoda > Arachnida > Araneae > Salticidae > Salticus > Salticus scenicus. Next base: position 241,344,791 of record OZ005659.1, read on the forward strand.
AAGACATTTTATCTAATACGCCTGTCTTACACCTTTTTAAACAAGGCTATAAGTTAGAAGTTCATACAGATGCATCTAAATTAGGATTCGGTGCGATCCTATTACAACAAGATGACGATGGACAGTACTATCCAATCCATTATATGAGTAAAAAGACCTCTGTACAAGAAGAAAAATACTGTAGTTATGAGTTAGAAGTGTTAGCGATAGTAGAAGCCCTTAAAAAATTTAGGAACTATTTGTTAGGTAGTAAACTTAAAATTTATACTGACTGTCAAGCGTTCACTAAAACTTTAGATAAACGTGAATTGACACCTAAGGTAGCCAGGTGGTCTCTCCTGCTACAGGAATTCGACTACGAAGTAGAACATCGACCTGGTAAACAAATGCAGCATGTTGACGTGCTTAGCAGACACCCTGTAATGGCTGTAAATACTGATACCCTTACTCATCGTATTGCTACTGCTCAAGAAAATGATGAGTTTATCAATACTATGAAATCTCTTTTACAACCAAACCAAAATGACGAATATGTGTTAAAAAATAATGTTTTATATAAAGTGTTAAATGATAGGGATGTACTAATTGTCCCAGAGATCATGCAACTTGAGGTCGTAAAGAAATGTCATGCCTTAGGATATTTTTCGGCTAATAAAACTGAAGAGTTAGTAAAAAGAGATTACTATTTTTCTAATATGAAGAAATGCATAGATAACGTTGTAAAATATTGTGTAGAATGTATACTTGTAAATAAGAAACAGGGAAAAGGAGAAGGTTTTTTGAACCCTATCCCTAAAGGCGATATACCATTATCCACGTATCACATCGATTTTGTGGGTCCATTACCGACCACCAACAAAAACTACAATCACATTTTTACAGTCATCGATGGATTTAGTAAATTTTCGTGGCTATACCCGGTTAAATCCACTTCTTCAGCAGACGCCTTGCAAAAATTAAAACAGCAAGCTGCTATTTTTGGTAATCCCGCAAGAATAATATCCGATCGGGGACCTGCGTTCATATCTAAGGAATTTGCAGATTACTGTAAATCAGAGGGAATTGAACATGACACCATCACAACTGGAATCCCAAGAGGGAATGGTCAAATTGAGAGACTTCATCGAACAATCATTCCTGTATTATCCAAGTTATGTATAAATGACCCTAACAAGTGGTACAAGTTTGTTGAGGCTGTTCAGAGAACTATTAATTCCACCACATCGAGAAGTACCAAAAGAACTCCTTTTGAACTACTCACTGGAGTAACAATGAGAAGGAAAGAAGATAAGAGAATACTAGAACTTCTCGAAGAGGAAAGGATAAATTCCATGCTTGAAAATCTGAACACCATTCGTGAAGAAGCAAGAAAAAACATTCTTAAGATTCAAGAAGAAAATCGCCGATGTTACAACAAGAAGAGAAAGAAAGCCCATGTATATAAAATTAATGATCTAGTTGCCATCCAGTGAACTCAGTTTGGAACCGGCATGAAACTAAGACCAAAATTCTTAGGTCCTTATAAAGTTGTGCGAGTAAAGAACAAAGACAGATATGAAGTCGAGAAGATAGGCGATCACGAAGGACCTATTCATACTAGTACTTCTGCAGACCATATGAAATTATGGTCCACAAACTAAATAGACTGAACTAAATGGACTGATAAACTTTACCGAAAAAGTTAACTGTGAATTTTTATGTACATAATTTTTTTAATGTCTGTTTCTCTTTTTTGTTTTTTTTTCTTTTAATTGTATTTTGCAGATATCCTTTAGTATCCCAGGTTGGTTTACGGTGAGGTCACCGCAACATCAGAATGGCAGAGCGTTGTGGGAAGTTCCGTGCACAGCCTACAGATAGCGCTGCCTCGGATGCGTATCATTGAACGAGATGACAAACGGAGGAGTTGAGATCTGGCTGCAGTGGAGATCGGTTGGGACCGTCAGCGCGAAGGCTGAAAGGCCCATTTTCTGCTAATTAGAGCTTGTTGTGCTCTTGATAAGTGTGTAGAGCCATGGAGGGCTCATTACTTCATTTTAACTATTTGATAGCACTCTGTTTTTGTGAATATAGCACGAGTAGGTGCTAAAATGTTGTCTTGTTACGGATATACTGTTCAAGAGAGTTTATTATGTGCTAAGCCTCGAAACCAGCAGTTGATTAATAATAGAAAGTCTGCTATAATCATTTATTTATTTGTGTATCTTGTGTTGTATGTGTTTCGTAATAAAGGTGTAGTCATCTAAGTCGCAACTCATCATTACCCCACCCCTAGACACCCAGCCAAGATTCTACATATATGTGGGAAGTTCCTTGCACAGCCAACAGATGGCGCTGCCTCTGATGCTTATCTTTGAACGAGCTGACGAACGGGAGTCAGTTGTGATCTGGCTGCAGTGGAGATCGGTTGAGATCGTCAGCGCGAAGGCTGACATGCTCATTTTCTCCTAATTAGAGCTTGTTGTCTCTTAATAAGTGTGTAGAGCCATGGAGGGCTCATTACTTCATTTTCACTATTTGATAGCACGCGTAGGTGTTTTTGTGTATATAAGTACGAGTAGGTGCTTAAATGTTGTTTTGTTACGGTTATACTGATGAAGAAAGTTTGTTATGGGCTAAGCCTCGAAACCAGCTGTAGGATAATTATGCAAATTATTCTATTATCATATTTTCTTTGTGTATCTTGTGTTGTATGTGTGTTACCTAATTAATGTTTCGTCATCTAAGTCGCAACTCATCATTGCCCCACCCCTAGACGCCCAGCCAAGATTCTACAAGTGGGGGCTCGACCGGGATATTATGGATACACCAACAAGTTATAAAAGGTAACTGTTATAAATTTATCATTCAGTTTGATAGTAGACAATGGTGATTGGTGCATATATTGAGCAAAAAGAGTTTGAGTTACTATTTTGAATTAGAAATTAATGGTGAAATATTTTTTTTTTTAAAAACAGTTTTGGTTTTACTGTGTGATGAAATAAAATAAATACATTACTTGAGAAGAATGAATAAAAATAGGAATTATGATTGAAAAAATATTCTGAATAATCTTTTAGTATTTTGCTTATTATTGTTTTCGATATTATTTTAGCAATATTATCTTAAAACGAAAGTGAAAACAATAATTAAAGAAAGAATAATGATAATGGTGATATTATATGAAATATATGTATATAGTAATAATTAAGAAATATATAAGTTGTTCTAAATATTCTATTAAATGGTATAAATTGTTCTGAATGTCTTTATTTAAAAATCATGATAATTTTGATTTGAGAACAAAAAGCATAGAATCATTTTTAAGAAAAATGTTCTCATATTATTTTGTTTCTATTTAAGTATGATATTAATTTGGTAGAAATATTGAAATATTTTTTGGTATAAATAATTATTTAGAGTTATAATGGCCCAAAACGTGTTACAAGGTATTAGAAAAGCCGATTTAAGAACAATTGCTGAAGAATTAGGCCTAACTGTTCCGGCAGAAGCTAGGGTAGTTGAAATCAAAACTTTGATTGAGAGTTCTGATATTTATAAAAATGATTTAGAATTTGTTAGAGGTGTTATTAAAATGCTAGTAGAAGAACAAAAGTTGAAATCTGTAGAAGAACAAACCAAAATTGAGATAGAAAGAATTAAATTATCCCAGTTAGAAAAAGAAATAGAGTTACAGAATTTAAAGTTACAGGCTGCAGCAAATAATTCTAGTAATAATGTTGAGCAATCAAATTCAGAAACTACTTCACAATCATGAGAAAATTTAATTAGAAGTACTCGAACTTTAACCATTTCAGTACCTGATAAACCGGAAGCTTTGCACTTATTTTTTCAATCCCTTGAAAAAGCATTCGTTTCTAAAAATGTACCGTCTAAATTCAAATCGGAAATATTGATTAATTTATTGGGAGATAAATGTAATCAGGTTCTTGCGTACGTAACCACCGAAGAAATTAACGATTATGAAAAAGTTAAGGAATTAGTTTTAAGACAATTTCAACCAACGCCGCGTGAATGTTTAAGTAATTTTAAAAATGCGTTGCGTAATCCGTCAGAATCTCATGTCCAGTTCGCTTCCCGTCTAAGCGCTTCTTTTGTTTACTATTGTATATTGAGAGGGGTTAACGATGTTAAACAATTGTGTGATCTTATAGTTTCTGATAAATTATATGAAACGTTGGGTTCTAGAACTAGGGAACATATTAGTGTTCGAGAAGGTCAAAATTGGTTTAAACCCAACGAATTAGGTCGGGAGTGTGATTTATTCTACTCTTCTAGAGGAAAATCGTTAATTGAAACTAATAATAATACGCGAAACGAAAGTTCAGAGAATAAGCGGTTTATAAACAAAACTCCTTTTAGAAAGACACAATATAATAATAAAGATCCCATAGTACGTAATTCGGTATCTAATCAAACTCACGAAAAGCATGAAAGAATGTGTTACATTTGTGGTGCAAAAGGGAAAACATTTTATTTCGCTAGAGTCTGCCCTAAACGTATTCCAGAGAAAAAAGAATTCCGTGAAAATCTTCCAACGAATTCAGTAGTTCAATCCGAAACAAGTCCGATTAACCTAATTGTTAATGAGCTCGAATATGTTGATATTTTAGTGGATGATATTCCACTTAAAGGGTTAAAAGATTCAGGTTCTTCGATTCTAATTGTAAATAAAAATAGCATTCCACAGACTAAAAATATTATTTCTTCAACCACTCTAGTTAGCTGCTTTAATGAAAAGAAAGATGCAAATCTGACTGAATTTAAAATATCTTTACCTAATCATGATTCAATAAATGTAATCGGGGCTTTTTGCAACAATTTGTCATGTGACGTAATTCTCCCTGGTAATATCTTTCATATTTTGAAACAACAAAATAAAGAGGAAACACATGTTTCGAATTCCACCGACGTAGGGGGGGGGGGGATAGTTTTCTGAGTTCGGGGGAAAGCGATTTCGATGGAGCAAGTGAGTGTATTTTTTCTTTATTTGATCAAAAGAAAAATGAAATAGATTCTTTTTTTTCAAATATGTGCAATTTTTCAGAAGAAGAAAAATTCGATGTCAGTTATATTTTAGATAAGTCGTTAAAAGAGAGATTAAGCGAGTTAATAAAAAGTTATAAGCCAGTTAAAACAAAAAGTACTGATTTAAAAATGTCCATTATTTTATCTGATGATACACCAGTATGTTTACGCTCTCGCAGATTATCATTTCTAGGGAAATCAGAGGTGGATAGACAAATTGACCAGTGGTTAAAAGATTGCATAATTAGAGAAAGTACGTCAAATTATGCTTCGCCAATAGTGGTGTGTAGGAAAAAAGATGGAGGAATAAGGTTATGCTGTGATTATCGTGCTTTAAATAAGAAAATTATTAAAGATAAATACCCGTTACCAAATATTAAGGATTTATTTGATAGATTAGGGGAGGGTAAAGTTTTTTCGACACTAGATTTAAAGAATACGTTTTTACAAGTTGATGTAGAGGAAAAAAGTAGGAAATATACAGCTTTTGTGACCGATAATGCCCAGTATGAGTTTCTAAAAGTTCCCTATGGATTATGTAATAGTCCCTTAGTATTTCAAAGATATGTAAATTATGTGTTTAAAGACCTATTAAAAGATGGTACTGTAATTATTTATTTAGATGATATAATTATTCCATCTAAAGATGAGAATGAAGGGTTAGATAAATTAAAACGTGTGTTAGAAACGGCATCAAAATTTGGTCTAGAGTTAAATTTAAAGAAATGTCAGTTTTTGAAACGAAAGATCGATTTCTTAGGTCACATAATTGAGAATGGCACGATTAAACCCTCAGTAGAAAAAACTCTTGCAGTCCAAAATTTCCCAGAACCTCGTAATGCTAGGGAAGTGCAGAGTTTCTTAGGTTTAACGGGTTACTTTAGAAAATTTATTCGTTCATATGCCAACATAGCAAGACCACTCAGTGACTTATTACGTGCTTCCACTCCATTTAAATTCGAGCAAGAGCAGAAATTGGCTTTTCAAAAGCTGAACGACATTGTATCTAATACGCCTGTCTTACACCTTTTTAAACAAGGCTATAAGTTAGAAGTTCATACAGATGCATCTAAATTAGGATTCGGTGCAATCCTATTACAACAAGATGACGATGGACAGTACTATCCAATCCATTATATGAGTAAAAAGACCTCTGTACAAGAAGAAAAATACTGTAGTTATGAGTTAGAAGTGTTAGCGATAGTAGAAGCCCTTAAAAAATTTAGGAATTTTTTGTTAGGTAGTAAATTCAAAATTTATACTGACTGTCAAGCGTTCACTAAAACTTTAGATAAACGTGAATTGGCACCTAAGGTAGCCAGGTGGTCTTTCCTGCTACAGAAATTCGACTACGAAGTAGAACATCGACCTGGTAAACAAATGCAGCATGTTGACGCGCTTAGCAGACACCCTGTAATTACTGTAACAACTGATACTCTTACTCATCGTATTGCTACTGCTCAAGAAAATGATGAGTTTATCAACACTATGAAATCTCTTTTACAACAGAACCAAAATGACGAATATGTGTTAAAAAATAATGTTTTATATAAAGTGTTAAATGATAGGGATGTACTAATTGTCCCAGAGATCATGCAAATTGAGGTCGTAAAGAAATGTCATGCCTTAGGACATTTTTCGGCTAATAAAACTGAAGAGTTAGTTAAACGCGACTATTACTTTTCTAATATGAAAAAATGCGTAGATAACGTTGTAAAAAGTTGTGTAGAATGTATTCTCGTAAAAAAGAAACAGGGAAAAGGAGAAGGTTTTTTGAACCCTATCCCTAAAGCAGATATACCATTATCCACGTATCACATCGATTTTGTGGGTCCATTACCAACCACTAACAAAAACTACAATCATATTTTTACTGTCATCGACGGATTTAGTAAATTTTCGTGGCTATAGCCGGTGAAATCAACTTCTTCAGCAGACGCCTTGCAAAAATTAAAACAGCAAGCTGCTATTTTTGGTAACCCCGCGAGAATAATATCTGATCGTGGACCTGCGTTCATATCGAAGGAATTTGCAGATTACTGTGTATCCGAGGGAATCGAACATGACACCATCACAACCGGAATCCCAAGAGGGAATGGTCAAATTGAGAGACTTCATCGAACAATCATTCCTGTATTATCCAAGTTATGTATAAATGACCCTAACAAGTGGTACAAGTTTGTTGAGGCTGTTCAGAGAACTACTAATTCCACCACATCGAGAAGTACCAAAAGAACTCCTTTTGAACTACTCACTGGAGTAACAATGAGAAGGAAAGAAGATAAGAGAATACTTGAACTCTTCGAAGAGGAAAGGATAAATTCCATGCTTGATAATCTTAACACCATTCGTGAAGAAGCAAGAAAAAACATTCTTAAGATTCAAGAAGAAAATCGCCGATGTTACAACAAGAAGAGAAAGAAAGCCCATGTATATAAAATTAATGATCTAGTTGCCATCCAGCGAACTCAGTTTGGAACCGGCATGAAACTAAGACCAAAATTCTTAGGTCCTTATAAAGTTGTGCGAGTAAAGACCAAAGACAGATATGAAGTCGAGAAGATAGGTGATCACGAAGGACCTATACATACTAGTACTTCTGCAGACCATATGGAATTATGGTCCACAAACTAAACTAAAATCCAACAATATGGACTGATAAACTTTAAAGAAAAAGTTAACTGTGAATTTTTATGTACATAATTTTTTTTTAATGTCTGTTTCTCTTTTTTGTTTTTTTTTTCTTTTAATTGTATTTTGCAGATATCCTTTAGAATCCCAGGCTGGTTTACGGTGAGGTCACCGCACATCAGAATGGCAGAGCGTTGTGGGAAGTTCCTTGCACAACCAACAGATGGCGCTGCCTCTGATGCTTATCTTTGAACGAGACGACGAACGGGAGTCAGTTGACATCTGGCTGCAGTGGAGATCGGTTGAGACCGTCAGCGCGAAGGCTGACATGCTCATTTTCTCCTAATTAGAGCTTGTTGTGCTCTTAATAAGTGTGTAGAGCCATGGGGGGCTCATTACTTCATTTTCACTATTTGATAGCACGCGTAGGTGTTTTTGTGTATATAAGTACGAGTAGGTGCTTAAATGTTGTTTTGTTACGGTTATACTGATGAAGAAAGTTTGTTATGTGCTAAGCCTCGAAACCAGCTGTTGGATAATTATGCAAATTATTCTAGTATCATATTTTCTTTGTGTATCTTGTGTTGTATGTGTGTTACCTAATAAATGTTTAGTCATCTAAGTCGCAACTCATCATTGCCCCACCCCTAGATGCCCAGCCAAGATTCTACATATATATATATATATATATATATAATTCCTGTCAAATAAATACCGTTTTTAGAAGTGCGCATATACGAATATATAATGCTGCTTCCCTACTGCATTAAATATTTTTTCCCCTTTTGTAATGGTTCGTGCTTTACTATATTGACCGTAAAAAACCGTTGCAATTTGTGGTATTTGTTTACCAAAAACCTGTTAGTATAAACACAAAGTTAAAAACGTCAGTGTAAAAACTGTTAAGTGCAGACTGAAGTTTCGTTAGCGTAAAGCGTACCGTCATCACTGCAGATTGACGAAGTGGATAATTACTCATATATGTAGGTAGGAAAGAGGAGATTATAGAGTCAGAGTAGCAACCAATAGGAATTTAGGAAATTGGAATTGTAAGCCAATAGGAATTTGGGATAAAGAAAGCTATGTAAAAATTAAGAATATGTGGATTTTATGCAATTTTTCCAACAAACTGAGAAAGGGGGTACAGCAAAATCGAAATTAATGATATTTTTTTATTTTAATAGATATGGAAAGATTCTACAAAATGAAGTTCGTGTAAGTGTTTAGGCTGACAGATTATTTTAGCTGAATTAAAGTTGAAATTATGATTATTTTTTCAAGAACGCTTAGCAACTGCCGATTTTTTAGTCTCTTGTTTCTGAATATAAATCATGTATATAACTTTATAATTCGCTTCCCTACCTACAGTCGGTAACAAAATTCTCCGAACACTAGCAAAAATTCCTATATAAAAAAAGTACACTTTATACAGCATTGTTAAATATATCCTTGTCGAATCACGTTCTTAGTCAGTCTAAAAACAGAATTCGATAAGAATTTGTTTGACAAAACTGTATTAAGTGAACATTTTTTACATAGGAATTTTTGCTAGTGTTCGGAGAATTTTGTTACCGACTGTATATATATGAGCAATAATCCACTTCATCATTCTGCACTGATGACGGTACGATTTACGCTACCGAAACTGCAGTTAAAAATTTTTACGTTGACGTTTTTAACATTTTGTTAATACTGATATTTCTGTTCTGCGTGAAGTCTAATTATATATTCCGAAAACCTATTATTTATCAATTAATACTAGTTTGTGCTGCAGTTTATACTAATAGCCGAATTTGCACTAAGAATATTTAGTTAAATAACAAGTGTTAAACATTATACTATTAATAATATTCCGTTTGATATTTATCAAAATTAAATAAGCGTAAAACAAATCATACTCTACATGCTTAGTAAATTTTAATAAATATAATATTTGTTTATTTTAAAAACTTAATTAAGGAAATGGTTTTTAGAAAATGAAACATTTTAATTTATTATTTTATTATTTAATCTGAAATTAGTTAAGATACTTGCAAAATTGTTCTTGAATAGATTTAATATTTCGTATGGAAATACAATAATTTATTCTGCCTAATTAAAGAGATATTTAAAAATAAGATGAAAAAAACGAAACTAATTCATTAATTAATTTTGCTGAGCATCATTTTTGTAATTTTTATCTATTAAAAACAGGTGCTGAAAAAATATCTTTTTATTCTACTTATTTAATTTCATTGTTATCTTTACCGAGCAGATTTTCTTACACATTTTATTATTCGATAAAAAAAAAATGTTTCATTATTTGCTGTTCTAAAACTGTTTAATTTCCTAAGTAAAAGAGGAAAAAATTAAGATAAAGTGGTTAGTTATGTAGCTTAATTTAATACGTCTAACGTTTCATACATTATCACTTATAACGCAATTATATTTCATTAAAAGTATATGAATTTAAGTTTATAAATTTACTGGAAATTTTATTTTTAATTAAATTTAATGCAAAATTAAAAAGATAGATATATTCGTTTAAACAAATATGTTTTTTGAAAAAACAAAAACAAAAAAAAATATAATTATTTTTGTTACTTTTTTTTTATTTTCTTTTAAGTAGCTCATTCTTTTACTTTATATTGGTTAATCTTCTTCAGTTAGTTTTATTTTTATTAGGCCAAGATAAAAATATGAGACTTTTACTATATAAAATAAATGAACATTAATTTCAATCCTTTCATTTCTCTATTTCGTTATATTTGAGGCATTTTATTATTAATAAAATATATATTGTACTATTATCTATTATGAATTTGAATATATTTAATATATTTTTGATGTTCCTATCGAAAACAAAGTCCATGAGGTATGTGGTATTGTAAAGAAACATGTTGCAGCATTCCTCAGTAAAAGGGGGGGGGGGGATTGCATGATTCCAACCTTTCTTTTTTTTTTTTTTTAACTCTTCTTTTTCCTGTAACAATCACGTAATACATGAGAAAGGATAGCCGAAAAGATTTTTAAGTAGCAATATTTAAGTAAATCGTTAGAGCCGTTTTTGAGATACTGACCTTCAATAAAATTTGGCAAACTCAATTGTTGACCGGTAAACAGCAATTACATATGAAAGGATGTCTAAAAGGCAGTTTATTATGGCGAGTTTGAAAAGAAAATCCGTACAGCCGTTTTTAATGTACTTGCGAGATCTCAATTTGATCTACTTTTAAAGGGCGCTCATCAATTTACCTGTACAAACAACTAATACATACGAAAGGGAACCTAATACGTTGTCTATGTAGCAACTTTGGAGAAAATCGTTAGAGCCATTTTTGACATACGGACTTACGGTCATACTTCCGATTTTAATTGTTCTACTTCCTGTTTTCCAATTTTCACCACAAGTTGAAAAAAATCATCTGTACACCAGACTTGTCCGAATTATGAAATTTTGTTGTTCTATCTAAAGAGATATGGTAGTGAGAAGATCCCCCCCCCCCACACACACATACACACACAATGACCAATTGCCAAAAAATCACGTTTTTGGACTCAGGAGACCTTAAAACATGTAAATCAGTTGAAAACTCACCATCAAATTTTTTGACCGAATAGAATACTCCCATTACCTACACATGGAAGTAAAAAATAATCTAGTGTAGAACAAAAACAACCTTCTTGTACCCAACATTTAAATATTATAAAATGAGATTATATATTAAGAGCTAAAATAAGAAGAATATATGATATATATATATATGTGCCTATATAAGTATATGATATGCATATGAGTATATAAAAACATATGGCTGCATAAAATAATAATAATAATAATAAGAAGAAATAGTTATATTTTACATAGATTTCTTTGGAGATAGAGTCGTGGCTTCTTCAACCCCCGTTTGTCTATAATACCAACATCTATAAATATTTTTAATTTATTGCTAAATGTACAAATTTATTCCAAACTGTTCAGGCAACTTTCAAGACAGTTTCTAATGGTGAAATATTTATTTAATTCTACTTATACATATCTGCCATATTTTAATTTATTCCGGAGTACTTTTAGCCCCGGCTTTATTTCGCACCACTTTATTAATACAAAATTTTTCTTCAATACAAAACTTTGATAAAACAAGAAAAAAAAAATACTTTTAAAAAATAATTGGTACGAAATAGAGGCAGGGCTAAAATTACTCCGGAATAAATTAAAATATTGGCAGCTATGCATATATTTATTTTTAGACAAATCTTTGTAATATTTACTCAATTTTTGCAATAAAAGTAAATAAAGTGTGACACGCTCGAACTTTTTCTTATCTTGCTTTTAAATACTATGAAAAAGAGATTACAGTTTAACGGGTAAAATAAGAAATAAAGTACGTGAATGTAATTTTAAGTTAGTTTTAAAAATAACTATATTTTTCATATATTTCTTTGTAATGGGGGATTCCGTCCCCTGAACACCCTGCTTGAATGTAAAACCTACATTCATAAAAATTTTAAAGTGTTTATTAAATTTCTAAGTTTATTCCGAATTTTTCAAACAGGTTTCGCACATATATTCGTTTTTAAAACTTACCAATCTTTGACAAACTTCTCAAGTGGAACCATAATTTCTGTACTGAAAAGTATAAAGGATTTAAGTCCAAAAATGTCGATTTTGAGTTACGTATATAGACAGACTCAGCAAAAAATTATCTATCGATTGGTATAAAGGATTTAAGTCTATGTCATTTAGTCTTTGAGAAAATCCATTGGTAAAAAAAGGTTCAAGTCAGAAATTTAGCATTCATGTATGGTATAAAATATTTAATTCAATTTTTTCCCGTTATTAAATGAAGATTGACAATCACTGAATGGTATAAAGGGTATAAGTCAACGAAATCCCTTTTTCCTAATCGATTCTTCTGGTTTGTTTTTAGTTAGTTTAACATTATTTTTCGTCTCCTGAAAAATCAAGAATATGGACTTAAATCCTTTATACTTATCAGTACAGATTTAATCTTCAAAATAACTAATTTGAATTTCCCGCAATTATTTGTTTTTATATTATGCTGATAAATGACAAAAACGCATATGAACCTGTAAAATCTCGATTTTGTATTTAAAGGACGCATAATTATTGCAAATAATGAGTGATAAAAAGTGGGTTTTAATCATTAGTTTGTCTACTGTAAGCATATGAGAAAGTAATAACCATTACTTTGCTGTTTTTCTGTACTTCGTAAGTTTAAGTTAATAATTTACAGTACATTGAGAAAAAATATATACCAGGTTCCTCTAGAATGAATAAGTGGCCATTTTCTAAATCCCTTAACTAGAAATATAGATTTATGAACTATGCGCATATAAGGCATGCCAATAAACTGAATAGACGAAATGGTCAAGAATTTCTTGTTTGCATATTTCTAGATGGTGAAACAATATTCTGAATATTTCGTATTGCGAGAAATTCTCGCTTGATTTTCTAGAATTGGGTCATAAACCAAGATTATAGTTGCTGAAATCCGCCTCTTGTAGTCTCATTTATTTGCAGAGATTTTTAAATAACTTTGCCCTCGAGAATATAGGCAAACGCTCTAGAATTCTAATAGAGGCTTCTAGAACTCACTTTTCGAGGGGATTAGAATGTATAAGGATGACATGGAACTATTTTTTCTAGAGCCACAATTTAGATTCTAGATGTCAGTTACATAATTTTTTCTCAGTGTAATAACTTCCTTTAGCAAAGAGTTTTAATTTTGATTAGTCTTATACATTTTCTAGAAATTATATACCCATCATATTGCATGCTTAAATTTAACACAGTATGAAGAAGATATAACACAAATGGACATTTGTGGAACATTTTCAGAAAAATTCCAAAAATAATTCTAATAAATTTGAATTGTTTTGTGTTGCCCTATAAAAGAATGGTGAAATGTTTTAATACCATAACTTATAGTAAACATGCTTATATATATATGCATATAAGCCTTCATTTATTTTGTTTAGTGCAGTCTAAACGCGTTAAAAAACACCAACCGGAAATTTTGCGCAAATACTTAATATATTTGATTTATTTTGGAGTTTTAATACCATAACTCGTAATAAACGTACTTTTGTGTGTATAAGTCTTTCGATTGATTCGTTCAGTGCAGTCTAAATCAATAAAAAAAACCATTCAAATATTTAATATGTTTGAAAAATTTTTGGAGTTTTAATATCGTAACTCAAAGTAAACGTGCGTTTATGTGTATAAGTCTTCATTTAATTTGTTTATTGCAGTCTAAAACGATAAAAGTACATTCAAATACTAAATATGTTTGAATTATTTTGGAGTTTTAATACCGTAACTCATAATAAACATGCTTTTATGTATATAAGTCTTCATGTATTTTGTTTAGTGCAGTCTAAAAGTGATAAAAAATATTGATATACTTAATGTATCTGAATTATTTTTGAGTTTTAATACCATAATTCAGAAGAAACTTGATTTTATGTGTATAAATCTCCATTTATTTTGTTTAATTCAGTCTAAAAGTGATAAAAAAAGAAAAAGAAAAAAGAAGTTCAAATACTCAATGCGTTTGAATTGTTTTGAAAATCCCTGTACGTAAACCATTTTTTCTGATCACAACAACAACAACAAAATAGTCTAGTATCCCTACATGATACAGATTTAGAATAGAGTTTGGACTCCCTGCTTATGTTTGACGCTTATATTTGTTTATACTGAAAATAGTTTCACGTCCTAAGAAAAAGAGGGACCAATCGCTTAAAGTTTTTCTAGAATTAACTAACCCGCAAACTCTGAAAATATAGCCAAACCACGTTTTCAAAAATGTGACTCCAAAACAATATTTTCTCTACCATTATATGGATTCTAGAAAATAATAAATTATCTCTTACGTATAATTAAAAAAAAAAAAAAAAAAAAAAAAGGCTAAATATATGGATGAAATTTCGTGTATGACAGAATTTAATTTAGTGCGACAGGACTACGTATATTTGTATTTTAACACCCTTTCAAAAAGAAAAAATATAATAATAATAATAATAATAATAATAGAGGTCGCTCAGTAAAATTCTTAAACACATATTCAAATAATGTATTGATTTTTAATTCCAAATGAATTAATAGAACTTGAATGCATTAATTGTATAGTATCTTCCCCTAATTGCTTAATACTTATTTACTAAATATTTTAATTAGTAAAATAATCTTAATTACAATTTCGTATTTAATATTAATAATTAACAGTTTCAATTTCTACAGAGCAAAACATAATATTAAAAAAATTATAAACCAATTATTCGATATTTAAATTATATTCAAAATTCATCACAGATTAATTATTATTAATCCATTAATTTCTCAAAAACATAATTACTATTAATATACTCATCTTATAAATCAGAAAATAACACACATTTTAAATAAATTTCACAGTTTTAGTCTAAAAATATCTGAAAATATCAGTCTAAATAATCAGGAAATATTTAGACAAGACCAGTTGGATTTGTGGTCAGAGTGCATGGCTACGGTTCCAAAGGTTGTGAGTTCGATCCTCCCCGATGGGCAGGGAAAAAAAAAAGATATATATATACATATATATATATATTACGGATTTCCCAAAATATTTTAAGATGAAGTCAGAAATTAAATGGTAAAATTGGATATTGGCAGGCATTTTCGAAGGCATTTCATACCACTATAAATTGGTAACGATGTAAAACGACAGATTGAACGAAATGGTACTGTCGTACTTAAAAAAAAAAAAAAAAAAAAAAAAAAAAAAAAAATATCTATCATTAAATTAAAATAGTATTCTTAAAACAATCAAATTCTGTCAAGTTATGTTTATATTCAGAATTACACAAGAAAAAAGATATTCTATGTTAATTAGAAAGAGACATGCATCCAGAAGAAACTAGTATGTTGTGGCCACCACAAGACTTTCTTCTATATTTTTCTATATAAATTCACTCAGTAACAAAAAAAAAAAAAAATATTTATTTATTTATTTATTTATTTTTTTTTGTTAAAAGTAAAAAAAATCCATAACTTTGATTTAAATTATCACAGATTTATAGTTCAAGCATTCATTTTAAAGGTATTGACGGGACCTTTCGAAAGATACCATCTTGAAAATTTACCCCCCCCCCCCAAGGGGGGAACCGATGCCCCCACATGCACAAATTTTTTTTCCTAGTTAACTACTACTATTAGCAATAATTCCTATTAATTTTACAATCACGAGTTTAAAATAACTCTCATTATGTACACTTATACGAAATTTTGTCCTATACTGCCATGTTAAAAATTTAGAAAAAATATGATCACAGCGCCACCTGTTCAGCGATTGGTCCCCAAATCTAATCAGCACCAGTTTATGTCAGGGTGCAACTAAATACCAAGTTTGGTTAAATTTCATTTATGAGCTACAGTGTCCACACAAATCGTGATACAGACAGACAGACAGACGGACAGACATTTTTTAAAAACTATCAATTCGTGTTCTGGACATCCCAAAACGTGTAAATCCATCAAAAAACGGAGGTCGAAAATTTTCGCGAATCCAATACTTTCTCTATATTACATATAGAAGAAAGTAAAAAAGAGTACTTGAAAGTTTATTTAATTGAATAGATGCATTATTTCATATCTTATTTGTCATTCTTTTATCATAATATAGAAAAAACACCTTAGAAACTCAAAATAAATTTTTGCTAGAATATAATATTTTTGCCATCACACTAAGTCGGTGTTAATCAGCTTAATATGAAGACAGGGAATTCCCGTTACCCTTCATTAAGCGTAGGAAATAATATGACATATAAGAGTAAAGAATTTGCTGGAAATAGGGAATATTGAAAGAAGATTAATATAAATACGAAAGAAAAAAAGTTTATATATTATCTGTCGAGGCCTATTTAGGATTTCTGACAAAGCTAAATCAATCAAAATTGACTTTTACTATAATAATAATATCGATAATAATACATACAAAACTTAAGAAGCAACATAAAATATAATATAGATGATCTTTATGCAATGTAAATCCTACTTATTTTATTCATTTATTTATTTATTTTTAATTAGTAAATCCTACTAATAGTGATATGACACTTTTGTAGCTGCTGAGAAAACATTTTTATGATTTATACAAGAGTACTTATTTTTATTATTTTTTAAAAAGGACAACAAAGTTTTAAGAAATTATGTTGTGCTTTATCAAAATTAAAATCCCTTTAAAATTTGATATCTACATATTTATATATTATTTATTGGTAAATTAATTCTTTTATTCTAATATCCAAATTAGAAAAATTTCGAAATAGTTTCTGTATTAGGATACGAGCTACTGTTTTTTCTATAAATTTCAATTTTATAATACTAAATCATTGCTAATGAGGTAAATATAAATACAATTAATTTCCTTTAACCTAGTGAGGGAAGGGATATAATAGGTAAGGGTAAAGAATTTGCTGGGAATAAATAATATTAAAAGAAGATGAACCCTTCCAAAGGTTGTGGGATGCATTATTCCCACCAAATTTTAATTTGCAAATGCGGATATTCATACCGGAATTTTTCATTAATTGTTACTTTTATAACTCATTCATTTATATCTTTTTTTCTAATTTTGTTCCTAATTTCTGGTAGATTTCGATATTGAAGAGCGACGTTAAATTTTCCACTAAAAGGTATGTACGTATAAATAAGTAGGAAAAAGATTTTACATACTATCTATCAAAGCTTATTAAAGATTTCTGATAAAGCTGCATCAATAAAAAATGGCTCTCATAACAACAACAACAACAACAATAAGAATAATAATAATAAAGAATATAATAGATATAAAATTCTACAGAGAAACAGAATTTAATTTAGTACAACAGGACTTATTTGAAAAATTTTTTACCTACAAAGACATGCAGTAACTGTGTTTCATTCCCTGGCATCAGTTACTATATGCATTTCTTAAAATTGCTTTGGTGTAGTTGTAGTATAGGAGCCCCTTCTCGACTTTTTTAATTTTTGTTGTCATTTTGGCGATTAATTATTTTCTTTCGATATAAAAAATAAATACATTTACTCATTTGTTTTTGTTTTTTAATTTTTGGCATCAATGTTTCATCAATTTATTTATTTTTCTTTTTTAATAATTTTAAAGTTAATATGAGGTTTTTATTTAATATATTTTGAAACAATTATCCGATTGAACTAAAAAATACAGCGTTAGCTAAATTTTGTCCTGATTAACAAATGTACCAATTTTTAATAAAATCTAATAATCCGGACTAAAAATCTAAACAGATACAATGACAAACTTCCAGATTTATATTTTTAGATAAAAACAAAAGTGTTTGCCCGTTCATTCAAGGTGATAAATAAAAATTTATAATGACGCCGAAATCGCTGTCTGAAAAAATACTACGACCTTTCGTGATAATTATAAATGCAAAATGTAAGAAATAATATAAACTATTATGAAGATGGTCTTTATGTTATTTTAGTGTAATTAAAGCTTTTATATTTGGGAATCACTTTAATAGTGTCGCAATATTAGCTGCTACTTAGAGAGCATTTTTGTAATATATACAGGAACGATAGTCACATTATAACGCGGGTACCATCAGCATGGTTTGGTAACAAACTGCTCCCTGAGAAACCAATTTAAGCGAATCAATGCAAAGTTGAATATTATTTATAATTATACTAATTCATGTACTATAATGTTCAGCTAAGAAAAATTTCAGAGTAGTGGGTGTATTAGGATAGAACAGTAGTAGGTGTATTATACATTATGCAATGTATACAACAATATTTAATTATATTATTTATTAAAAGTACAGCTTACTTTTAGCATGCTATAATATACTTTATCTTTATCTTTTTTTTTTTTTTTTTATGGCGCGGTACTTGCAACTTTACGGCGTTGGCCCGGGAGTCGCCGAATCGATGACCATTTGTGAAGGGGCACCGAATGGGCGGTCATCGCTACCTCTAACAGGGACAACACATCCATGCCTTCTCCGGGATTCGAACCCAGGCCCAAACGTGTAGGAGTCAGGGACGCTAACCACTACACCATCTGGGCGGCTACTGTATCAATATAGTCCCTCAGCGGTCGAAAGGTTTTGCAGTCTCAGCTGGCAGACAGGAGTTCCCGAATTTGAGCCCAAGGTCCCGCTAATCAGCCTAATCATTTGTAGTTTTTAGTGTTTATCTCCAAAACTAGTGTGAATATAGGCTAGGAATTAAAAATAAAAAAAGAAACCTATCATGGAAAACATTCATCCCAAGCCTAGAACGTTCGCATAGTCGATCTAGTCGATCGGCCTTGACACCTGTACCACAGCTTTATCAAAAGAAATCAAAGATTAAATCACTTTAAAATTCGACATAAATGCAAGTTTTCAAAATTACAATTACACAAATTCATGTACTATGATACCCAACTAAGTAAAACCATAGAATAATAATTATTAAGAGATATGAGCTACAGTTGTTTCTGGAAATACTTATTAATTACATCTCGAATTTAATCCTTTCAGAGACAAGTAAATTTCTTTCATTTTAAATAATATACCACCAGAATTTGCGAACAAGTCTAAAAGAAAAGAAATAAATTAAGTTTTTTTTTTCTCTACATTAGTAAAGCAAAACTTTGTAAAAGAAAATTCTGGGATGAGTTTTTGCAGTTGGGAATTTAAACTAACCCTGGAAGGGTTACAGACCTATTATAAAATGTTATAAATCTTTAAATTCTATATCAAAACAAGTAAAATGTTAATTAATATTGATATACATGTTTAGTAAATTGTACATTATAATGCACAATTTAAATCTTTATATTTCAACTGGTTTCCAAAAGTTAATTAACTGTATGTATTTCTCGTTATCTGCTTTTAAGCATAACTCTTAAAAAAAAAAAAAAAAAAAAAAAAAAAAAAATGAACATGAACATGAACATGAACATGAAACTTGCATGGCATATTGTTTATTAAATTATCAATCGAAATTTTTACCATTTTAGCATAGAAAATAATTCATATTCTATTAACTCATTATCTCTAATATATTTTTTTTTAAATCCGTGTTTAAAGAAATAAATAAATACATTATTATAGAAAATAAAACTAAATGAGGTACGATTCAAAAAATATATTACACTTAGTCGAATATATACATATCTTTAAATGTTCAATTAGAAAGGGCTTATTTTATTTTTAGTCACTTTTATTTTTCACTTCTATAACGACTATTTATAAAAAGCATATATATTAAAAAATAATTATATATTTACATTAAAATAAATGCGAATAAATAATTTATAAAAGATTTCATGTTCGTACGTAAATTTTTACATTCTTCTTTATATATAATATGAGTGAAAAGCATTGACTTCCGGTTTTCGATTAATTAATATGTTTTAAGATATCTTGAACATGATTTGGCCATATCTGTCCGTATGTACTGAAATTTTGTGAACGCTGTAACTCACAAATACAAAGTAAACCCTAAAAGGAATTTAATCAAACTTCATATTTAGTTGTAGAACAAGATCTAAACAGGCGGCGTTGTCATCCTTTTTTTTTTTTTTTTTTTTTTTGTTTATTGTATATAATTTTTTTATGTATCTGTATAAGACAGAATCTATATTGATGTGCATATAATGAGAATTATTTTTAATTTTTTGATGAAAAGAAAAATTATAACAGTAATAGTCAACCAGGAAAAAATTTTTGTATATGTAAAATCCCTACACCACTCCTCTCCCCTATGTGCTGGAAATGCACTCCGGGAAGTTAAAATTTTCAATGGGGGTATACTTGAAAAGAAAGAACTCATCGATATCCTAGAAAAAAAATGTTTGAATCACTGATCTGTGATAATTTCAAAGAAATACATCGATTTTTTACACCGGAAAAAAAATAATAAAATAAATAAATAAATAAATAATAAAAATAACACTTATATTCCTAGAAAGCATAAAATTTACTTTCTTTCAACATTTAGTGTTATAATTCTTTGAGATAAAAATCATTTTTCTTCATCATGGAAAACAATTTTAATAAATAGTTTGTACTCCATGAGTTTGTATAGGAAAACATAAAAGGAAATTCGCTATAACACTGAGAAAAAGGGTATACTGCCTTCATCTAGAACGAATAAGTGGTCATTTCCTAAATCCCTAAACTAGAAATACAGATTTCCCAGCTATGCATATAAGGTACGCCAATCAGCTGAATAGACGAAATGATCAAAAGTTTCTAGTCTATACATTTCTAGATAATGAAACAATATTATGAATTCTCTGCATTGCAAGAAATTCTCGATTGATTGTCAAGAATCGTGTAAAAACCAAGAGTATAGTTTCGGAACTTCGGCTCTTGTATTCGCATTTATTTGCAGATATTTTAAAATAAGTTTGACCTCAATAATTTAGGCAAACGCTCTGTAATTATGATTAAGGATTCTAGATCTCGCCTTAAAAGGAGGACTAGAATTTATAAGGATGACAGGGAACTATTTTTACTAGAGCCAAAATTTAGATTCTAGATGTCAATTACAGAATTTTTCTCATTGAATATAGCAGTTTAAAATATGTATTCACATGCGAAAGAAATAGAAAAAAGGAAAATTTAACTTTTTATTTTATTTTATTTTATTTTTTTAAATATGATCATCTTCAGCTATGACTAACGGATCTTTAGTGCAATTTCTTCTTTAATTTTGATTATTATTATTATTATTAATATTATTATTTTGGTCCATCAAAAATTAATTCTTCAGAAAAATTCCGTCAAAACAAGTTTAGAAAACATTATCGTTTTAAAAATAACATAATTTCAACAAATAGCGTAATAATCAGCATATAATCAAAATGACAATGTTCAAATGTTCAAATCAAAATCAATGTTGATGTGTTTTAGAGTTATACTCAACGAAAACAGTTTTTCGGACTTCCTCTAGCCACTTCTTTTCAAAACATAAAAAGCGATTGAGATTGATCAATCATTAATTAATTTAATTTTAATAAATATTTAAAAACCAATTTCTATAAAATTCGAACTATATAAGCTAAGAACTATCTCGGTATTTTAATAAAAATATTTTAATTAATATTTATTTCAAAAATTTTCTCGTTTTCTTTTTTGTTTGTGCGCGTGTGTAAAGACAATTTTTAAAAAAAATTAGCTTTATGCGTCTTTTTACTTTCCGAACACTATAGTGAGGAAAGTATTGTAATCATGTCAAAAATGCGAATTCGAGATTTTGATGTTTCTATACGTTTTGAGGTCCCCTGAGTCCGTTTTCACTATTTTTACGATGATGTATGTATGTGTGTGTGTATGTGTGTATGTGTGTATGTGTGTATGTCTGTGAACACGCTAGCGTCTAAACGCTTCGTTCGATTAACCTGAAAGTTGGTACGCATATTGTAAGTCACCATAGTACGAACCCTATAGATTTTGGTGAATCTAGCACTTATAGTTTTTTTACAGGGACACAAAGAAAAATTCTTTATCATTACGGCCTATGGGAGCAAAATCTTAAAAGTGCGATAGCATCTAAACGCCTTATTCAATTGAGCAAACATTTTATACACATATTATAGATCACAAATACTCAATCTGTATAGATTTTGGAGAATCTAGCACTTATAGTTTTTTTACAGGGACACAAAGAAAAATTCTTTATCATTATGCCTATGGGGCCAAATTTTTAAAAATGTGATAGTGTCTGAACGCCTTATTAATCCGGGCAAAAAAATTGTACACATGTTATAGATCACAGTTGAACTAACTGTATAGATTTTGGTGAATCTAGCACTTACAGTTTTTTTACAGGGACACAAAGAAAAATTCTTTATCATTATGGCCTATGGGACTAAATTTTTAAAAGTACGATAGCATCTAAACGCCTTATTGAATTCAGCTGAAAATTTATATGAGTATTATAAATCACTGTTGCACTAACTATAAGCATTTTGGTGAATCTAACATTTATAGGTTTTTACAGGGACACAACGAAAATTTCTTTGTCATTATGATCTATGGGCTCAAAGTTCAGTAGCGTTAAATAAAACAACGTGTAATAGATGGAGAAAAATACTCAAACACTCTATTATGGTTTTCTCTCTTTTGTTTGTTTAACAACTACTCTTTCTTTACTTTATCTACAAAACTGTTAATTACTTAATGTTCGGAAAGTCGAGTGGAGTCACTCCAGATTTTTTTCCCAACAAAATGGTATATTTTAAGAAAGAGAAAGAGAGAGAGAGATCGATAGTTAAATCCCGTTTTAAACATGATTTGACAGACAGATTTAAGAGTGAAAAGCTAATTACAAAATGTCGCATATTCTCTTTTCCAATTAAACATTATCTACAGATTTCTAATTAGTCTCATATTTTTAATCTTGTTTAAAGGTGTCTTTATGCTTTTTGACGTATTATAAAACTGTATACGTGTATAATTATTCAGAATGGTTTCACCGATGCTTATTAGAGATATCAGAAAACAGTGAAGCATCGAGGAAAATTGCATAAATACAAAATAAATTAGAGTTTAGCATTTATCTGATACAATATTTGAATTTGAAGCAAGCATTTGAAGCAAGAATATATTTTCGCTTAACTTTGTCTATTTATTTATTTATTTATTTATTTATTTATTTTTTATTCAATATATTGAAAATGTTTGAATTCTTATAGTATAAAATAGATAGTTTTCTTTCTTTCTTTCTTTCTTATTTTTCCTTTTTTCTTTTAAATTTTTAAACATTCACCAATTTACCATTCTACAAGAGTTTTTTCTTTATGATATATGTAAATGTAACACTTGTTTATTATAAAATTTTTAAAGGGATTACGTATTTTTTAAGTAGGTAATCTTTAGTTTTGAATGTTTTTTTTTTTTTTTTTTTTTAGCATTTTTAATAATTATTATCATGGTTTTTACTTCCTGGTTTCTGAATATTGCAATGCAGAAATATTCCTGGATATATAATTAAAATTAGTTTTGCTTTGATTTTACTTTTCGCATCATATTATTTTCATCATCGGATTTTTATGATTGTTTATGAAAATAATTTAGCCTCTGATATTATATACTATTTGGTTTAGTTTCTTTCTTTCTTCTTCTTCTTCTTCTTTTGTGGAAAAGACGTGGGAAAGAGGGCGGCTTTTAATTAGGTGCGTACTTAATAAGTAAGAAAACTACGATTTTCTAAGAGTATTTTCTAGAAAATTTTGCTTGTTCTTTTTTTTTTAAGACAACATGAGCATATCACTTTTAAAAGCAAATTAATATTTTCACCAAAAAAAAAAAAAAAAAAATGCAAGACACGGGTTCGTTAACAAATAATACTAATTAGAATTTTTTGTGTATTTCTTGGTAACAATTGCTTTTTAAATAAACCTGGAAAATGTTCTCTACATTTAAAAAATATTAGAGTGATAAGTGCTTTAAAATTCTGATATTCTTATGAAATTTATTTTTCATCATTGAAATTTTCTAGGAATTGAGAGAAGAAAAGCTAAAATATTTTTACTAAATGAAAAATAATAAGTTTTTTGAATAAAGTATTACATATATATATATATATATATATATATTAATGTCTGTCTTGTCTAAATAAGATTCTTGCGTCATACATAAACCTAAATATGAAAAAAAATGTAGCATTCAGGAAATATATATATATTTTTAAATAGATTCCAAGAGAAATAAGTTCTAATAATACTCTGTATTACTATACTGTTTAACATTTCTTAAATTCTTAAATATATATACATATGAACGGCCTTTTGGAAATGTATTGATATAAGGTAGGGGAGACAAAGGTGGCTACAGTTAAGCTTTGAGAATCTATATATTAACAGGCAAGCATGAAATTTTTGATACACTTTTAGCTTGTTAATTATGGGAGTAGACGATTCGAAAGGTATGATTTGCCAGATTTGCAGAATACGAAAATTATTTACTTACAATGTCAGGAAGGTACTTAAAAATGCTTTTATTTTTATGCACTTTTTCATTTTATACACGCACTCTTTTGCATTAAAAAAAAATTCCTAAATAAGAAAGTTGTTAAATCTGGCAATTTCTTTCAATAAAACCATAGACACAATAATTTGTATAGATGTAGCATCGCTATACTCTCGACTTGAGTACAGATTTTTCGTTCAAAGAAACAACAGCCATTAGTGTGGTCGAAATTTAAGTGAATGAGTGGCATATCAATACACAAATTAAAAAAAGTATCTTATTTATAAAAAATCTAATTTCTTTTTTTAATTTATTTAAGATATAATTTCTTTCTTTCTTTCCTTTTCTTACTTTATTATTATTATTATTATTATTATTATTTTTTATCATTTACGTCAGCTGTAATTTGAGACATATTTTTAAACTGAAACATAATGCATTTCAATTAACTGAAATTGACTACTTATTAAAAAAAAAAAAAATAATAATAATAATAATAAAAAAAAAATGGATTTATTATTATATCTTCTGCACATATAAGAAGAAAGTATATGATTCGGAAAAAAAACTTTGATTTCCGGCTTTTGATGAATTTACACATTTTGAGATTTCCTTGCATTTCAATTAACAGAAATTGACTATTTATTCTTAAAAAAGTGGACTTGCTGCTAGCTTCTGGATGTATAAGAAAAAAGTATATGATTCAGAAAAATTTTGATTTCCGGTTTTTGATGAATTTATACGTTTTGAGATTTCCTTGCATTTCAATTAACTGAAATTGACTACTTATTTTTAAAAGGTGGATTTATTATTCTATCTTCTGCATATATAAGAAGAAAGTATATGAATAAGAAAAATTTTAGATTTCCATTTTCAAATAAACTTACACGTTTTGAGATTCCCTGAACTCAATTCGAACATTTTTAGAAAATGTCAGTCTTTTTGAGTTCCAAAATTCTATTTCATGAACCAATGGGCTTAATTTAATCGAATTAGCTATTTAGTTAGACCTTGATTTGAATTGGTTCTAATTAGCTTTTGGTCTATTATATCATCCAATAGGGTTCCACGTTGTGATTTCCTCTCATTTCAAGAAAAGCTCAACATCTACATTGTAAAAAATTTAGAGATATATGTTAAGTAAAACTCTGTTGATTCATTTTGAGTGCATATTGGCCAACAAGTGGCGCTGTTAAGTTACAATTTAGTCCCATTCTGAAAGTGATCGAGATTCGACCGCTGGGCGATGCGATACTAGTTTTATAATTTTCGGGTTAGATGTATGTGGCTGATTTTTTTTTTTTTTTTTTTCGTAAAATGCTACACTTATCTCTTAAACATATCAAGTATAATTTTCTTTATAAAATGTAATTTAGGTATTTTTTTTTAAATATAATTTCAAAGTTGTAGCTTGTGGGCGCATAGTATTCCAAACATGACCCATATATTGAAAGAACTTTTAAAATGTACTTAAGACGCTCTTTTGTTATTTTTCGGAATTTTCTTCTTATTCATCTTACCTTCTGACCCAAAAATACATTCAACCATTTTATTTATTTATTTATTTATTTATCTTTTCTTTTCTGTTTTTTTTTTTTTTTTTTTTTTTTTTTCTTTTGTGCAAAGTACTTCAGGACTTCTATTCTGTGATTCATTGATTTCTTTCGGGAGATCTCTGGTATTCTCAATAGTGTGGAAATTGTTGGAGAATAAATGATAATGAGTTTTTTCAGATATTTAAGCAGAAATTTTGAAAGTTACTCTTATTACATTAATTTGCGTATTTATTTGCTAAGTTGTCCAAGTGTTCCAAAGGTTGCTCGACATTTCAGCCACCTTGAGAACATGCATATGGTTTGCACCTCATTAAGTTTTTAATCTGTTAAATGTATTAGAAATTAAGTTAGTGTGGTTAAAGAGAAAGAAAGAAATTTTCAGAAAACATATCATAGTTCAAAGTTCTGAAAATTAAACAGATGTAAATTAAAATATCTTTTTACCTGGAAGTTAGAACGACTACTCCTCTAAAGTGAAATCACTGCATAAAATGGAGATCGATCTAGATATTCTCTTCAAATTCAAGCATATATCCTAAAGAAACATTATTTACAGTGCAATAGCACCGTTTTGTGATTGAAAATTAAATTAAACCTCTTTTAGGATGGTGGGCTACCTTAGGAACAGTAGCCACCTTTAGCTCACCTACCTTATAGTAGCAAGCTGTATATTAACCTGAACATTTTGACTTCAAATAACTCAGAGTTAAAAAGCACAAAAAAAATTATAAATAAAAATTTATGCTTGGTGACAATCCTGTCGAGTTTTACAGTCGGCAGCAAAACACTGAGAAAAAAAAAAAAAAAATATATATATATATATATATATATATATATATACCGCTTTCATCTAGAATGAATAGACGGTCCTTTTCTAAATCCCTAAACTAGAAATATAGATTTCCGAGCAAACAGAATAAGGCACGCCAATACACTGAGAAAAAATTCTATAACTGACATCTAGAATCTAAATTGTGTCTCTAGAAAAAATAGTTCCATGCCATCCTTATAAATATCTTATAAAAAAATTTCTAGTCCCTTTCGAAAAGCGAATTCTAGAGACCTCTATTAGAATTCTTCAGCGTTTGCCTATACTATCGAAGAAAAACGTATTTAAAAATATCTCCAAATAAATGTGAATACAAGAGGTGGGTTTCAGCAGCTATAATCTTCGTTTATGACCCAATTCTAGAAAATCAAGCGAGAATTTCTCGTAACACAAAAGATTCAGAATATTCAGAATATTGTTTCCCCATCTAGAAATGTGTAGATTAGAATTTCTCGATCATTCCGTCTACTCAGTTTATCGGCGTGTCTTATGCGCATAGCTGGGAAATCTATATTTCTAGTTAAGGGATTTAGAAAATGGTCACTTATTCATTCTAGATGAAGGCGGTATGTATTTTTTTTTTTTTCTCAGTGAATTATTCGAGCGCTAGCAAAAATGTCATATATATATATATAAAAAAAATGTACACTTAATATTATTTAAATAAATCCTCTTTATTTAACAAAACTGTATTACGTGCACTTTTTTTATATAGTAATTTTTGCTAGCGCTCGAATGCCGGCTGTAGAACGCATTTTTTTCCCCTCTGTTTAATACTTATCATATCTTTACAATATTCAATCTATTACTTCGAATCTGAATAGTACCAAATTTTTTTAAAGAAATGCGTTTGGAGTTTCATGCTAATCTGTCATTTTGAAATAGCAAAATGTATCTTATAAACATGTTACAGCGAATTTCCATGCCATATACCTTTTTTCAATAAATAAATAAATTAAATTAAATTAAATATTTCAGTTCTTTAGCATGAATAGATCGTTGAAAATTGCAAGAAAATTAATATAAACCTTATTTAAAGAAAAAAAAATATATTTTTTAAATTACTGGATAACATTTAAAATAGAAAATGGTCAATTCAATATTTTTACATTAAAAAAAGAAAGAAAGAAAGAAAGGGACTCGATTATAAGAATCTTTCTGCTTTACTTATTTTAATAAAAAATCTTATTGTATAAAAAAATTTTAAACAGATGCGTTTGACATTTCACGCTAATCTGTCATTTTGAAATAGCAAAACGTATCTTATAAACACGTTACAGCGTAAAAAGTGAATAGGGTTATCAATAAAATATACCGAATCAGATGTATTAAAAATATTGGTTACAATAAAGAATTGTTATACTTTTTAAATGAAGTTACATTATTCACAGTTGTACACTCAGAAAAAAGCACGCACACAATACATACGGTGTTATTTTGTTACTATTCGACGCCGAAAAATAAAATAAGCATTATTTGACAGATGATTATGCGTAGTTTTAGAAATTGAAGTGGTATTTTGGATTTTGGATTAAAACTCGCTCTTTGATTCTTTTAATAACACCCTATTTTGGTTTTATATTGGAAAAAAAAATGTGTATATATATATATATATATATGGGTGCATCTATAAGTATTGTTAGTTTTGACGCAGAAAAATAAAACAGCTATTTTTTTTTTTTTTTTTTTTTTTTTTTTTTTTTTTTTACAGGGAAATTTAAATGACAGGGAGAAATTTTATGTGTACTTTTAGAAAATGAAATGATATTTTGAATTTTGGATTTTGGATTAAAACGCAGCAATTTCGATTTTTCTAGTAATACCCTATTTTAATTTTATATTTAAATTCTTATTTTGATTTCTTATATATTTTGGTGCATCTGTAAGTTTTGAGATCTCCTGCATTCACTTTGATATTCTTAAAGTGATTGAATGTGTGTGTAATTGTATGAGTATGGGAATTAGTAAACATGATAA
Source organism: Salticus scenicus (assembly GCA_963930645.1). Taxonomy (NCBI): domain Eukaryota; kingdom Metazoa; phylum Arthropoda; class Arachnida; order Araneae; family Salticidae; genus Salticus; species Salticus scenicus. The sequence goes on from OZ005659.1 coordinate 241,373,786, forward strand.
TGACTGAACATTATTTTCAATTAAGCTGAAAGTTGGTAGGCATTTTTTTAGTCACCGTCGCAAGTAGTGTATACGTTTTCTTTTTCTTTCTTTCTTTTTTTTTTTTTTTTTTTTCTTTTTTTTTTTTTCGTGAGTATTCGGCTTATATATATATATAGTATATATATATATTAAGGAACAAACAAAATTTGATTTCAATGACCTACAGAAAAAATATATTAAATGCACGCTACCTTTTAACTGCCTTATTCGATTGAGCTAAAGGATGGTACGTAAGTTATAACCCCCTTTCACATGAATTACATAGAATTTTATGAGTGTAGAACTTATAGTTATTTTCCAGGGACGCAAAGAAAATATTTTTTATGAACTATTTGAAATGTGCCGGCATCTAAACTATACATTCGATTAAGATATGAATTCGTAAACAAGTTATAGGTTATTATAGCTTGAATCGTACCGGTTTGAGTGTGAAAATTACAATTCTTCTTTCTGTGTTTTCTTCCTTTCATTCTTTTTTTTTTTTTTTTTTAATAGAGATACAATGTAGAAGTTTTATATGTTGCCTTCTCCGGGCTAAAACTATTTAAAATTCGCTTTATTATTGTTGTTATTTATTTATTTATTTATTTATTTATTTTTTTTTTTTTTTTTTTTTTTTTTTTAAGATAAAGTAGGCGCTCCAGTGATTGGCATGTTCCAGTAATTGATATCTATCCCAATATAATTAATAAATATGAAAAATAATAAAATCATACATTTTATATATAAGAATTTTAACATTTTATGTCAAACACTGGAGCATAAGGTGCTAATAACTGGTCAAATGAATAACTAGCAGCGTCAAACACTGGAACATAGGGGGCCAATGACTGATAAAATGAAAAACTGGAGATGTCAATTACTGGAATATTAAGTTAGTGTCAAATAAAAATTCATAAAAAAATAATAATAATTTATATAAAATGTATATATTTTAGCATATATGTGGTTCTTAATGTATTTCATGCCATATGTACAAACTTAAGATTTCTAAAAATATTTTCTGATGACTAGAACATTAAAAACATCAGATATTGCTCAAAAGATGTCAGTCATTGGTGCACTTACCCTATATTTAATAATGCAAGATTAGAATTTATAATTATTTTACAAGGATGCACAAAATAATTTGGATCCATTACTCTTTATAAAATGACATACAACTTAGAGAGAAGTACTGAAAAAAATGTTATGGTTATCTCTTTTGTTTTTTAAACATTTCTCATTTTTTTTTTTTTTTATCATCTTTAATTAATAAATGTTTTGAAAATCAAACCAGAAAATTGAGCCAGTTCCTAAAAAAAAAACGCCAGATTTTGCTATTTTTTCAGGGTGTTAAATCTGGGGTAACATTTTCTATTCCAACAAAATGTTTGAAAGGAAAATAGTATGAAAAAAAAATGTATTTAAAATAATTTAACAAAAACAAAGAAGAAGAAGAAGAAAGAAAAAAAAAAAAAAAAAAAAAAGGTAACTGCAACTTATTTTCTTTTACTTTTTACAAATTGATTTTTTTTTACTTCGCTCAAAAATGTTTACATTTATTAAAAAAAATAAAAAATAAATAAATAAAAATAAAATAAACTCTTTATGCGATTATCTACCATGTTACTAAAAAATTTATAATTAAAAGTACATATGTGTAAGTTAAAAGGTATTTTTGTAAAGGTTCTACCAAGTGGAATAACAAATTCACTGATGAGAAAACAGAAATAAATTACTGAAAACATAGGATATAAAAACATATAAAGTACATATAAAAAAAAACAAAAGGGATTTTTTTTTTCATTCATTTGTGTTTTTAAATAAATTATTTTTTTTTCTCCTGATTAATATTTAGAAAAAAAAATTCTAAAATTGTATTAAAGTGTGTTTTTAGTATATATATATATATATATATATATATATATATATCATTACAATTTAAAAATAATAATAATAATATAAATGTTATACTCTTTTTACTTTCCGAACACTATAGTGAGTAAAGTATTGTAATCATGTCAAAAATCCGAAATGGAGATTTTGATGTTTCTATACGTTTCAAGGTCCCATGAGTCCGTTTTCACTATTTTCGCGATGATTTATGTATGTGTTTGTGTATGTATGTATGTGAGTGAACACGCTAGCGTCTAAACGCTTTGTTCGAATAAGCTGAAAGTTGGGACGTATATTGTAAATCACCATAGTACGAACCCATAGTACGAATCACCATAGTACGATAGTGATTTTGGTGAATCTAGAACTTATAGTTTTTTTACAGGGACACAAAGAAAAATTCTTTATCATTATGGCCTATGGGACCAAAATCTTAAAAGTGCGATAGCACCTAAACGCCTTATTCAATTGAGCAAAGAAATTATACACATATTATAGGTCACAGATACTCAATCTGTATAGATTTTGGAAAATCTAGCAGTTATGGTTTTTTTACAGGGACACAAAGAAAAATTCTTTATGATTATGGCCTATGGGGCCAAATTTTTAAAGGTGTGATAGCGTCTGAACGCCTAATTAATCTGAGCAAAAAATTTGTACACCTGTTATAGGTCACAGTTGCACCAATTGTATAGATTTTGGTGGAATTTAGCACTTACAGTTTTTTTACAGGGACACAAAGAAAATTCTTTATAATTATGGCCTATGGGACCAAATTTTTAAATGTGCGACAGCATCTAAACGCCTCATTCAATTGAGCTGAAAATTTATATGAATATTATAAATCACTGTTGCACTAAATATAAGCATTTTGGTGAATCTAGCATTTATAGGTTTTTACAGGGACACAAAGAAAAGTTCTTTGTCATTATGATCTATGGGCTCTAAGTTCGGTAGAGTTAAATAAAACATCGTGTAATGTCTGGAGAAAAATACTCAAACACTCTATTATGGTTTTCTCTCTTTTGTTTGTTTAACAACTCCTCTTTCTTTACTTTATCTGCAAAACTGTTAATTACTCAATGTTCGGAAAGACGAGTGGAGTCACTCCAGATTTTTTTATATACATATATATATAAATTGAAACTCTGATTGAATACATGGATTAAAAGAATTCCTTGAGCGAAAAATGCATCGGTAAAATAATAAAAATCATTGAAAATCCCAATTTTTTAAATAAAAAAAGCCTCGTAAAACTAGGGTTATTTGACGAAAAAAAAAAAAAAAAGAAGAAGAAAAAAAAAAAATCTAAAACTAGTAGGTTATGGCCATCACTAAAATTTCTTCTATATCATTTTATATGAAAGACTTTCCTATAAATATATGGAAGAAAAATAAATTCTCTAATCATTAAATGCTTCCAAATAATTGCATCAATTAAAATAAATAAATCATGTGTTGAAATATCTCATATATGTGCTTTGAAATACACTCATGTCCAAAAGTTAAGGATAATTCAGAATCACACGGAAATCTAACTTTAATGCAAAAATTTCACCTGTAGAAATACCACACACATCTTTAAGAATAATATGTAAATTATAGGAAGCCATTAGATGACGCCGGTATTATGTTACAGTGACGAAAGTGTAAGAAGGGGGTAGATGAGGAATGGGAGCAAAGAAGGCAAATTGTTCACAAGCGATATATGTCGCTCAGTGCCACAACCGAATAGATATGACACAGAGGACGCATGCAGATAATTTTTATGTGGTAGAATTATCGGTCGACTAGAATGTGGGCGCACTCAGATAGAATTATCGGGGGAACTTGGAATCGCCAAAACTGTCATCTCTAGGCTTTGGCATCGATTCCAAAACGATGGAAATGCTAGTCGACATTACAGTACTGATCGGCCCCGAGTTACAATGCCGAATGACGACCGGTATTTGACAGTAATTGCTAAAATGAACAGATAAAGAGCAGCATTAGACTTGTCTCGTCAGCTGTCTGCAGCCACAGGTACCACAGTTTCAAGGCAAACCGTGTATACTCGTATTGGAGGTATTGGTCTATATGCTCGCAGGTTTTTTAGATGTGTTCCGCTCGCGGCAGTGCACTGTTGCCAACGGTTAACTTGGAGTAGAGGACATGCAATGTGGACAGCAGCGCAGTGGGCTTGTGTGATGTTTTCCAACGAGTCCAGGTTTAAATTTCACTGTGATTCACGCCAGACTTTCATATGTAGAACGTCAGGTACCCGTTACTATCAAAATAACATAGTTGAACGACACCGTTACTATGGAGCACGAGTGCTCGATTGGGGGGGGGGGGTTCATATTGGACATTAGAACAGATATCTGCATTTCAAATCGGAACCATAACAGGCTAAATTTATTGGGACATCATTCAGGAACAACATTTACGTTTGTTTAGGGGTGTCATGAGCCCAGAATTTGTGTTTATGGATGACAATGAGCGTCCTCACAGTGCAGACATTGTACGCGGATGCCTACAATCTGAAGCTATCACTCTCCTGGAACGGCCAGCATTCTCACCTGACTAGAATCCGATAGAGCATGTGTTTCCGATGAGTTGCAGCCCGTCAACCCCCTCCTACATGTGTACCGGAGCTTCGGAGAACAGTGCTTACTGAGTGGAGTAATCTTCCCCAACATCAGATCAATAATTTAACACTCAGCATTCCTAGATGTTATAAGGACTGTATTTCATCATCTGAGAGACATACAATGTATTTACCATTATACCAACCATGCAATGTTAAGTTTTTGTAAGGGAAATATTTTATGTAATTGCTTCAGGGAGCAAAAATCGTAGTTTTTATAAGTGGTATCCTACATAAACAACCTTTTTTAGTTCTTGATCTTTTGTTTAATAAATGGGCTGTATGAATAAGTCATGTTTGTTTTGATTCTGAATCTTTATTTGGTGCAGCTAGCATTATCCTTAATTTATGGACATGAGGGTATATCTAAATGAATATAAATATCAAAAACTTAAAAAAAAAAAGATTTTGATTTGTTTTACACTTTTTTCTTCTGATTCGACTGTTTTTAGAAAATATCTAACTGTTAGAATGTGTAGAATAGTGTTTGAATAGTGTCTTTGTGTGTATCACAAATTTTGTAGACGCCGTACCTCACGAAACAATAAACGAAATGTAACCAAACTAGGTATTTCGCTGGACCCTGAGCTAAACTGGTACTGATTGTATTTGGGGACCAATCGCTCAAAAGATGGTGCTCTGATTTCCCTTTTTTTTTTTTTTTTTTTTTCCTTTCTAAATTTTTAACATTGCTGTATAGAACAAAATAGTGTATAAATGTGCATAATGAGAGTTATTTTATTTCATGATTGTAAAATTGGTATTATTAATTGATAATAGTAGAAGTAAACTAGGAAAAAAATTATGTGCATGTAAGAGCATCGTTTCTCCCCCGGGCTGTATACATTTTCAATCTGGGAATCTTTCAAAAGAACTCGCCAATACATTAAAAATGAATGGTTGGACCATGTGATAACTTAAAACAAAGCTTTTTTTTTTTTTCAATTTTAACGAAAGGTTTGTTGTTTGTGTTTTACGTTGCACTAATGCTGCTTAACGGGCAATGCACTTTCTTTCGACATATAGTGTTATACTTCTCTGAGAAAAAATCGTCTGTATTCATCGTGAAATACAATTTCAATAAATAATAATTTAATAAATGATTTGTACTGCGTGAATTTGTATAAGATTATATAGAAGAAAGTCTTGTGGTAGCCACAACATACTACTTTATAACTTAACTATAATACTAGACTTACATAAAGATAAAAAATATCATCGAATAAAATATTTATTGTAAAAATACATTAACAAAATGTAGTAATAATAATTTTAGCATGAATTAAAAAATATATATATATTTCCACAAACGCAATGAAATAAATTAATGTTCCGAGTAAATTTTATTTCTGAAGATTTTATAGAATGTTATGAACGTAAAAAAAATCCTGAATTTTTCAATAATTATACGTCAGATCCGTTAGTTATCTTATTTTTCAAACTTACTTTGATTTTTCGAAACATAAATTCTCATTAAATTCAAAACATGTCAGAGTTAAAAAGTTTTTTTTTTTTTTTTTTTCCCAGTAATCCAAATAATTATAATGGAATTTCTATGAATAATAATAGCAAAAGAAAAACTAAATTATTTTCAAAAAGTTCGGTGATTTCACCTTGTTTAATTATTATTTTATAAAAAAGGAAAAATAAAACTAATAAGTAATATAAAATTGGCGATGCAAATGACAATAAAAACAGTGTTTCTATTTATAGACAGATCTCTCTAAGTTAAATAACTTTCTCTAATCATTTTATTGGAAAAAAAAAGAAAAAAGGAAAGTGAAGAAAGTGAAATCAAATAAGAAATTCGTTTATTAAAAAAAGTGCCTTTTCACATTTTCAAATTAATTAGAAGAGATATTTAATATGACGTGAAAATGCAATTGAAAAGATGAATCAGCACAGAAAGAACATTATTTTTAACATTTAATTCAATGATGAAAAGAAAGTTTCTTTTTAATATTTACTAAACTTTATTATTTCTTACAAATTTCTTTAATTTTATTCTGGTGCACTTCATTCTATTGATAATTAGTTTAAAAGAAGGCAGTCTGTAAATCTATGAAGAGGAAATAAAATGTTAGAAGAAGGCATTTAATATTATTATGAAAATTGTGTCGAATTTCCCACTGCAGAAAGTAGTTCGTAAAGAAACAAACGGGTTCTAGTCTATGAATGTAGTTTATTCAGCGTAACTTCTCGAATAAGTACGTTAAAACTTCAGCGACTATTTTTGTAATAGCCTAAAAAAACTGCCAATTTAACGATCAACTGTCAATTTAACACAATTTCACAATTCGACGAATGTTCTCGTAATATTCCAAGAATATCTCGAAATAGTCCCCACTTGTTTCACAAGAGTAGAGCAATCAGCACCAAACAGTCCACGGAGCAAAAAATTTCATTAGCTCACAAAAAAAAAAAAAAAAAAAAAAAAAAAAAAAAATCAATCGCTTGGAATGAAGTGTGATAACCCCCCCTTCCTCCACCGAGTCTTGTTGGAGTTCCCATGAACGTGATTGACGGCCGAGACGGAAAGTCTGGACTTTTGAAAAGAGTGTTGACTAGCATGACTTTTTGAATTTTTCCGACACCATTCATCCTGATTTCACGCTTTCCTTTGACTTTCCGACGACTCTAGCACATCCCATGGGTGTGGTAGACAGGACGGCGCCACGCTAACTGTCAAGCGACTGGCCGACAAGGGTCCTAGGAGTGGTCTAGAGTCCGGAGGAGCCTATCGGGAGCCGGATTGCATCAGGGGGCTGATCCCCTCTCTCAAGTCCCGGAGACGGCAGACGAAAAAAGAGGATAGAGAGGAGCTTGAGAATTAAGAAGAGATGAGATTGATCTTGGAGATCTGAGTGGAGGCAGGAGCCTGATATGGTCTAGAAAAATTTTTTATTAGGCATGAGGCCTATCGATTATAGATTCTGTTTTCTTTTAATTGTAAATATTGTAAAATTGTGTAAATATTACTTCATTAAACCAGATAATAATCTGAATGGCTTTTCATTCCTGCCCCATCTTTGTTATTTTTTTAATTGATCTTAGCTGTATTATTGGCAACGCTACCACAGCTAAGATAATTGGTGGCAGCTGTAGGATCCATTTGAACTACTGTTAAAGTTCATGATCCAATGCCACTCTTCGACGTTGACAGTAAAAGATTTGATACGTGTGTGCAGTTTGGATGAAACATCGCTCCTGTTGATGACGTACAGCCGAGAAGGACAAGTGACGACTCATTGTTCCAGTTCTCCGAGATGTCAACAAAAACAGGTGAGTCCCATTCTCTTTACTACGGAGAGGTCATTTAATTAATCGTTTTATTTTAATTTAAAATTGTCGTAGGTTTTAAAAGTTGGGAAATTTTTTATCTATGTCAGATTTTATGAAGTATTTAGATACGTCAATGTTGTAGAGTAGGGTAACATTTATTTAAATTGCATTGATTTTTTGTATTTTTTTAATTATGTTTAAATTGTTTTTAAAATATATTTTGAAATCAACTTACTAGTTTTGATGTATAAGAATTAATCGCGAGAAACTCAGTTGTAAACAGAAAAATTATATTCTGATTTTAGAGACAATATTAGTTGTTATTTTGTTTTTAAAATTGACTTAAAAATAGAGTTTAATGCTATCGAAATTTTTAATAATTTCTGAATTTTGAACTTATGTGTCAAAAGGAAACTAGGTAAATTGATATCAAGGAAAAGTATGAGAATTTTATTTAACTTTAGCGGAAATTGCTAAAGTTGGAAAATATTTGCACTGTTAAAATTATCGGATATAAAAATAAATTAAATTAGCACTGAAATTAACGGGATTTGTTAATTGGGAAATCAGTCATAATTTATTTTTCTTGCTATTAATGTGAGTGGGTTTTATTATATCTGGGATAATTGAAAAAGTTGTGCTGAAAGTTGATATTTCTCTTTTCTATGTATTTATTGTATTGTATGATATTTGGTGTGTAATTTTAAATTCAAGTACAGAATTAGAAAATTTTTAAATTTAGGAGCTAGTTTAATTTTATTATTTCGGGCAAAATGTCTAATTTTGAAGATGTCCTTAGCGGTCAAAATCGCACTGTTTTATTAGCGTTAGCTAGGGAATTTGACACAAATGTGTCAGAAAAAGATCGGATCAAGGTGATGAGACAAGCTATATTAAAAGCGCCGGATTACACCGAAAAAGAAGCTAAAATCTTCCTGGAAAATATTCTTCGACAGGAAGAAGAACGGATAGAACGTGAAAAACAGGAAAGATTAGAACAAAAAGAAAATCGGGAATTTGAACTGGAAAAATTACGATTACAGGGCGCGATAGAAAATGTTAGTCTAAATTCTGGAAGCTCCGGGTTAGATTGCACGCCTGTAAATAAAGTGAATTTAAAAGATGTTGTACCTAAATTTGATCCAAAAGTTATGGATATAACTCTTTTCCTAATGATTTTCGAGCGTCAGGCTCAGAGAGAAAATTTAGATGAAAGCAAATGGGTTTCTCAGTTGTTCACTCTGGTTCCAACTGAAATCGCAGAGTTATTAATAAAAGAACCGGCAGAAAAAGCCGATGATTTCCAACATATAAAAAAATTATTGTTAAAAAGATATAGGCTAGGTGCAAATGCATTAAAGAAAAAATTCGAAGAACATACCCGTAAGCCCTTTGCTTTGTGGTCGGACCTTGTTTACGAATTAAGGGGTTATATAGAAAACTGGTTAGAGACCGTAGCCGTAAAAGACTACGATTCGCTTAAAGAACTTATTCTTACAGAACAGTTGAAAAAAAGGGTTCCCTTAGAAATCCGCGATAAATACCTAGATGAATGGGATAATTTTAAATCAGCGAGTGAACTAGCCGAAAAATGTGATATGTACGAAAGTATACGTTCTGAACACATTAGAAGTGGATCAAAAATTCATGAGAGACGTCAGTTCGGAATTAATAAATTCACGGGAGGCAAATCATATAGGGAGCAGAAGGCACCTGAGGGGAATTCAAAAAAAGAAAACCTATCTAAAAATTATGGGAAAAAGGAGATTGATCGAGAGAGAAATCGCGATCCAAATTTTGATAAGAAAAGAGAAGTTATTTGCTATTACTGTAAACAGAGCGGTCACATAAGACCTCAGTGTTTAGAACTAAAAAAGAAAAACGCTAGCGAAGTTATAAATCATGTAGGTGCAAGTGTAGAATTAGCTGAGTGTTTTAGGCCCTATATGGATAAAGCTATAATTAATGGGGTCGAACGCACTTTCCTCAGAGACACAGGTGCCGGAATAGATGTCTGCGATCGAAGCTGGGTAAAAAACGAGGACTTTTTAGGCGAAGTGACGTGGCTGCGGTCACCAATCGACGAAGCTTGTAAATGTTTCCCCTTGGCTCGCGTAACTCTGGAAGGAAAATTTGGTCGAATAGTGACGAAAGCAGCCGTTAGACCCAAAAATTTAGCACAAAATTATTATTTATTGGGAAATAAAACTGCAGAGCTTTTAAATCAACCCCAAGAAAATCTAGAAGTTGTAAATGCTGTTATTACGCGAAGTCAGGCTGAACAAAGCAGAGTACGAGAAGTCGAGATTGAAAGGGGCCCAGATTTTCCCCCTCCCAATGAAAGAGAAATGGGGAGTTCGATGATTGACACACCGATAAAGGAATTGGAGGAGGACTTAATAATACCTCCCCTTCCTGCAGGCGAAAGTTTTGAGTTAGAAAAAGTAACAGCTGACCAGTTCTGCGAAGAGCAAAATAAATGTGAGTCGCTTAAATCTATTTGGGAAAGGGCAAGGAGTCCAAATGATAAAGAATTTGAAATCAGAAAAGGCAGACTAGTAAGGATTTCGGCATCGAAACGCGGAGATGTTAGAACTCAGCTGTGTGTTCCAAAAGTGTTTAGAGAAAGGATTATGACATTATGTCACGACGAAGTGTCGGGTCATCTGGGGGCTACAAAAACAAAAAATCGGGTTCTGAAATGTTATTTTTGGCCTAACTGTTATCAAGATATTGAGAAGTATGTACAGAGTTGCGATACTTGCCAGCGGGTAGGAAACAATCGTGATAAAAAAAAACATCCGATGCAATGTGTGCCTATTATTTCAGAAGTTTTCTCAAAATTAAATATAGATGCGGTGGGTCCTTTACCTGTTAGTGTTAAAAATAATAGATATTTAATTACGGCGATATGTGTAGCTTCTAAATACCCGGATGCGATACCCGTTGAAAATATTACATCGACATCCGTGATTGATGCGTTATTACACATTTTTGCTAAGACAGGATACCCAAAGGAAATTCAAAGCGATTTAGGAAAATCTTTCACGAGCGAGTTAACCACGGAATTTTTTAATCGGTTCGGGATTAAAGTTAGGCACAGTTCTATTTGCCATCCGGAAAGCAATGTCGTTGAACGACTTCATTCGACGTTGAAAAGAGTTCTAAAGGCGTTATGCTTAGAGAACGGAAGGGATTGGGAGGCAAATTTGCCGATGGCTTTATTCGCGTTGAGAACGGTGCAACACGAAAGTACGGGATTTAGTCCTGCGGAACTAGTGTTTGGAAAGGATCTGAGGATGCCGTTAAATATAGTTTATGGTAATTGGCTAGATCCTGGGGGCACGGATCAAAACGTAGTGGCTTACATCTTAAATTTAGTAAACCGTTTGAAACATTGTCAAGAATTGGCTGTGAAAGGAATGGGCGAACAACAATCGAAAAGAAAAGCATGGTATGACAAAAATGCAGTTTCGAGAAAGTTCAGAGTGGGAGATAAGGTGCTAGTGTTAGCTACATCTAAACCCAATAAAATGGCGGTGAATTGGATAGGCCCGGGTACAATAACAGGCGTAATATCGGAAACAAATTATACTGTTGACCTACCAGATAGGAGAGACAAGTCCACAATTTATCATGTAAATCTCATTAAACCTTATTTCAGTAGACCCGAATTTGTTAACGTTATAATCCAAGAATCGGAGGAACTAGTGGAAAACGAGTCCGAAATTCCTTATCCGTTAGCAGAACCGACTCAGATAGACTTTGATGAAATTGTTAATGGAAATGAAATACAGTGTCGGGCGAGTCCGGCTCAAATAGAAAAATTTCGGAGGGTGATTGAGAAACATAAAAGAGTGTTTTCTACTGACCCAGGGAAAACGCATTTAATAGAAATGGATATTGTGCTGAACGATGACATTCCGGTAAGAGCTAAGCCCTATCGCATGTCTCCAAGACAAACGGCCATTTTAAAAGAAGAAATTCAAAGACTGCTTGAGTTGGGAGTGATTGAAGTCGGGCAATCTGATTATACGTCCCCTATGATTCTCGTAGAGGTCCCAGGAAAGGATGTGCGTCCGTGCGTCGATTATAGAAGATTAAATTGTAAGACTAGAACAGAGTTTTTTCCACTCCCAAATGTTGAGGAAACGGTCGAGAAAGTATGTGCGGCAAATTTCATCACCGTGATGGATTTAACGAAGGGCTATTTTCAAATACCGTTAACTGAGAGAGCGCGACGATACGCCGCGTTTGTCACACCATTTGGCGTGTATATCCCTAAAGTAATGATGTTTGGGCTTGTGAATGCCCCTTTTTATTTTTGCAAACTAATATCGCAAGTTTTGGGAGGGCTGGAAACTTTCGTGAGGCCGTATATTGATGATATAGCGATATTTTCACCGGATTGGGAAACACATATGAAGAATTTAGATGAGGTATTACAGAGACAAAGTGACGCTAATCTTACAGTGAAGCCCTCTAAATGTCATTTCGCTCAAAAACACGTTAAATTTCTTGGACACGAGGTGGGGTCTCAAAAACGATCGCCCAGTGAAGTGAAAATAAAAGCGGTCAGAGAGTTTCCTACTCCGAGTACGAAAACGCAGATAAGGGCGTTTTTAGGAACAGCGGGGTATTATGCCCGTTACATAAAAGATTACGCGGTGAAGGCTGCCCCTTTGACAAATGCTCTGAAAGGAAGGGTCAGAAAAGAGAAGGTGGAGTGGACAGCTGAGTGTCAAACGGCATTTGACGAGCTGAAATCTGACTTGACACGGAGTCCCGTTCTTTATTCCCCAGATTTTACTAAGACGTTCATTGTGCAGACGGACGCGAGTTTGTTAGGCGCTGGCATAGTCGTATCACAAATTCAAAACGGAGAAGAGCACCCCATTCTCTATCTGAGTAAAAAGTTCTCAAAAGCTGAACAAAATTACAGCACTATCGAAAGAGAACTCGCAGCTATTGTTTATGGCCTAAAGAAACTGAATCATTATTTGGATGGGCAGCAATTTGTGATTCAGACAGATCACAATCCGCTTACGTACTTAAAAAAGGTGATGGGATCAAATTCACGTCTTACTCGTTGGGCGTTGTGTTTACAACAATACAATTTCTCGATAGAACACAAGCCTGGGAAAAAGCATTCTAATGCAGATGGGTTGAGCAGACTGCATCTGATTGAAAATATAAATCAATAAAGAGAAAGAGAAATCTTGTGTAAATAAATTTAAGGATTAATAGTAACAATTTTTTTTTTCTTCCTTTTATATTGTTATAATTTTTAATTGGAATAAATGTACCTAATTTTTATAAATGGATTCATTGAATATGGTTTAGAGAAAAATAAATTATTTTTTTTTCTTATTTTACATGTTTTTATTTTATTTTAGTTTAAGTGAATGTAATGTTAATTTGAATCTCGTGAGAATTTTAATAGTGTGTTCTGGTTTTGTCTCATAGAGTATAATTTTTCACTTAAAACTGAGTATATGGGTCAAATTTTTGTTTTATTTTTAAGTTTATGAAAAATTTTGGGGCTTCGACCTCTCCATGGTAAGTGTAATTGGGGCCCTGTTTTCAGGATGTAATTTCCTTTGTATTAAGGAAATTCTTTTAGGGGGGAAGAGTTGTGATAACCCCCCATTCCTCCACCGAGTCTTGTTGGAGTTCCCATGAACGTGATTGACGGCCGAGACGGAAAGTCTGGACTTTTGAAAAGAGTGTTGACTAGCATGACTTTTTGAATTTTTCCGACACCATTCATCCTGATTTCACGCTTTCCTTTGACTTTCCGACGACTCTAGCACATCCCATGGGTGTGGTAGACAGGACGGCGCCACGCTAACTGTCAAGCGACTGGCCGACAAGGGTCCTAGGAGTGGTCTAGAGTCCGGAGGAGCCTATCGGGAGCCGGATTGCATCAGGGGGCTGATCCCCTCTCTCAAGTCCCGGAGACGGCAGACGAAAAAAGAGGATAGAGAGGAGCTTGAGAATTAAGAAGAGATGAGATTGATCTTGGAGATCTGAGTGGAGGCAGGAGCCTGATATGGTCTAGAAAAATTTTTTATTAGGCATGAGGCCTATCGATTATAGATTCTGTTTTCTTTTAATTGTAAATATTGTAAAATTGTGTAAATATTACTTCATTAAACCAGATAATAATCTGAATGGCTTTTCATTCCTGCCCCATCTTTGTTATTTTTTTAATTGATCTTAGCTGTATTATTGGCAACGCTACCACAGCAGTTTCTGAGAAGCAATCTGACAGACTAACACTCTGAATCAGAGTTCCCAACTTTTATAATTTATTCACGAGCATTTTCAGCCCCGCCTTCTTTTCGCACCAGAAATTTTGTAGATTATTTTTCTCTAACATGTGACAACGATTAAATAAGAAAAAAAAAATCATTATTTCAAAATTTCCGGTATGAAAAAGAGGCGGGGGTAAAAATTCTCGTGAATAAATTATAAAAGTTGAGAACGCTGCTCTGAACACACATTGACTCACAGAAATAAACTTGCTTCTACTTAAAACTTTTGGCGATGGGGTTTGTGATGATTCTATGCTAGAATTTAAACTAAAGTTCCAGATCTCGGCTCCCGTTTAACGTAAATCTTCGATACTTCAAGAACTCTAAAGTACTATGTTTCGTCAAATTTCATTGCCAAATCGCCAAATTTGTCGCCAAGGTCGACCTTATTACTGGAAGTGAATGGAAATGTCTCTAATTTTCCCTTTGTTGCCGAAACGTCAGTGGAGGCCCTACATTGAGACTCAAAACGGTTTTGGGCTGTGTCTGTCTGTTTGTCTGTCGCGCGATAGCGGCCGCACAAATAGCGCTATTGACTTGAAATTTGGTACCCATGTTCATGAGCCCCACGAAATCAGCTGTATAGTTTTTGGTATGTATTCCATTTGTAGTTCGTATACAGGGACACGCCAAAGTTTTTCTTATCATTATGGCCTATGGGAGGAATTTGTATGTATCGCGATAGCGGCCGCAAAAATAGCGCTATTGACTTGAAATTTGGTACACATGTTCATGAGCCCCACGAAATCAGCTGTATAGTTTTTGGTATGTATTCCCTTTGTAGTTCGTATACAGGGACACGCCAAAGTTTTTCTTATCATTACGGCCTACGGGAGGAATTTGTATGTATCGCGATAGCGGCCGCAAAAATAGCGCTATTGACTTAAAATTTGGTACACATGTTCATGAGCCCCACGAAATCAGCTGTATAGTTTTTGGTATGTATTACATTTGTAGTTCATATACAGGGACACGCCAAAGTTTTTCTTATCATTACGGCCTATGGGAGGAATTTGTATGTATCGCGGTAGCGGCCGCAAAAATAGCGCTATTGACTTGAAATTTGGTACACATGTTCATGAGCCCGACGAAATCAGCTGTATAGTATTTGGTATGTATTCTATTTGTAGTTCGTATACAGAGACACGCCAAAATTTTTCTTATCATTACGGCCTATGGGAGGATTTTGTATGTATCGCGATAGCGGCCGAAAAAATAGCGCTATTGACTTGAAATTTGGTACACATGTTCATGAGCCCCATGAAATCAGCTGTATTGTTTTTGGTATGTATTCCATTTGTAGTTCGGATACCTGTCCGTCTATCTGTCTGTCTGTCGTGCGATAGAGGCCGCAAATATCACTCTCTTAACTTAAAATTTGGTATACATGTTCATGATCCCCACGAAATTAGCTGTATAGTTTTGGGTGCGCATTCCATTTGTAGTTCGTGTACAGGGACACGCCAAAGTTTTTTGAAGGAAAACTTCTTTAGGCGCGTTGAGCACTTTTGGGTGAACAAAAATCTTTAAACTCCCGTCATCGTCAGCTAACGCTTTCCATTTGAAGTGAAAACTTTTGGGTGAAAAAAAATCATTGAATTCGCGTCATCGTCAGTAAACGCTTTCCATCCTTGTATGATACAAATAATGTACAATACAATTAACTGGCTAATGTGAAGTGTTAGTAATTTTATAGTATATATTGTTTTAAAATCTGGTGCGGCTCTACACGACTTCTCTCATCTCCGAGCACTGTCTCTATTGCAGTTAGACCTCACAAAACAGTGAGAAAGCCCAAAGCTGCCATTTTTCTCACGTTTTTACAATCTGTTGCGGCTCTACACGACTTATTTTATCTCCGGACACAGTCTCTTAAAGATTGCAGCCGGAAACGTTGCAGTTAGACTTCACAGAACCATGAGAAAGACCAAAGCCGCCATTTTTCTCACGTTTTTAAAATCTGGTGCGGCTTTACACGACTTCTCTCACCTCCGGCCTCTGTCTCTTAAAGATTTCAGCCGGAAACGTTCCAGTTAGACCTCACAAAACCGTGATAAATGCCAAATCCGCCATTTCTCTCACGTTTTCACAATCTGGTGCGGCTCTACACGACTTCTCTCATTTCCGGACACTGTCTCTATTCCAGTTAGACCTCACAAAACCGTGAGAAAGGCCTAAGCCGCCATTTTTCTCACGTTTTTACAATCTGGTGCGGCTTTACACGACTTCTCTCATCTCCGGCCACTGTCTCTTAAAGATTTCAGCCGGAAACGTTGCAGTTAGACCTCACAAAACCGTGAGAAAGACAAAAGCCGCCATTTTTCTCACGTTTTTAAAATCTGGTGCGGCTTTACACGACTTCTCTCATCTCCGGCCTCTGTCTCTTAAAGATTTCAGCCGGAAACGTTGCAGTTAGACCTCACAAAACAGTGAGAAAGACCAAAGCCGCCATTTCTCTCACTTTTTTACAATCTGGTGCGGCTTTACACGACTTCTCTCATCTCCGGCCACTGTCTCTTAAAGATTTCAGCCGGAAACGTTGCAGTTAGACCTCACAAAACCGTGAGAAAGGCCAAAGCCGCCATTTTTCTCACGTTTTTACAATCGGGTGCGGCTCTACACGACTTCACTCATCACCGGACACAGTCTCTTAAAGATTGCAGCCGGAAACGTTGCAGTTAGACTTCACAGAACCATGAGAAAGACCAATGCCGCCATTTTTCTCACGTTTTTAAAATCTGGTGCGGATCTACACGACTTCTCTCATTTCCGGACACTGTCACTTAAAGATATCAGCCGGAAACGTTCCAGTTAGACCTCACAAAACCGTGATAAATGCCAAAGCCGCCATTTCTCTCACGTTTTTACAATCTGGTGCGGTTCTACACGACTTCTCTCATTTCCGGACACTGTCTCTATTCCAGTTATACCTCACAAAACCGTGAGAAAGGCCTAAGCCGCCATTTTTCTCCCGTTTTTACAATCTGGTGCGGCTTTACACGACTTCTCTCATCTCCGGCCACTGCCTCTTAAAGATTTCAGCCGGAAACGTTGCAGTTAGACCTCACAAAACCGTGAGAAAGGCCAAAGCCGCCATTTTTCTCAAGTTTTAACAATCTGGTGCGGCTCTACACGAATTCTCTCATCTCCGGACACTGTCTCTATTCCAGTTAGACCTCACAAAACAGCGAGAAAGGCCAAAGCCGCCATTTTTCTCACGTTTTTCCAATCTGGTGCGGCTCTACACGACTTCTGTCATCTCCGGACACTGTCTCTATTGCAGTTAGCGCATTAAATAAAATTGTAATATAATTTTTGTAGTAGTAGTTTATATTAATGAATAAAAAAACACTTCATTTAAAAGTATTTACTACACAATAAAATATTTCCTGACGATTCAAGAAATACACACGTAATTGTTCACGTTTTCACTTCTGTCGGCATTCCCGAATGCAACTTTTTTTTTTTATTATTGCGGTCTATGGGAAGAATTTGTATGTACCGCAATAGCAGCCGCAAAAGTCCTTCGATTGACTTGCAAATTGGCGCACACGTTCCAGCTTTGCATAAACGTAAGTAGCTGTATAATTTTTATTGCTATATTGGTTAAAAAATGTGTATAGGGACACGCCAAAATTCTTAACATTACGGCATAAGGGGTGAATTTCTTTTAAACGCATTTTAATACCATTACTTTGCAATGAAGAAAATGAAACTAGCGTACGTGAGTAATATGCTTAAACTCATGTTGTTTGAAGAAAATATGTGATCTTAAGCTTTCTAATTAATGTACAGGACCTTACAAAAGTGTTCTGATAATGTCACGTAGTCATGCGAACTATGTTAAATTTGGAACAATTATTAATTTTAAACGCAAAATAAGCTGAATAGTTTTTACTGGCGTATACAATGTTTATGGTTTGTTTTCAGAGCCACAAGAAATAATTTCGTAACATTAGAGCCTATGGACAAACTTTTATTTAAGCGCGCTCTTTAATGCGTTTATGCTGAATTGAACTTAATAAAATTAACATACATTATAAAGATGCGTAAAATCATGTTTACTCTTGAAAACAGTTATGTATAGTCTAAATAATTTATGAGACCACACAAAATAATTCCGAGTATATACTATAATCATCCAAATGATGTCAAATTAGTTTGAAAAATTAATGAGTTATAATTAATTAAATTTATTCTTATTATTGGCGTTTATAATGACTGTGGCTACTTTTCCGGGATACATAAAATAATTTCGTACTATTACGGTCTATAGTCAATATTTCTTAAAAGTTTATTTTAACATGGTTACACTCCATCAAATATAATGTAATTTTATTAGAATATTAAAAGCATGTTTTCCTGTTGATAATTGTGGGCATAGACTTAGAAATTAGTTTAAAGGTTACGCAAAATATTTCCGATATGCTATGTAATTTTTTTTTTTTTTTTTGTATGAAAAATGATAGTTATGAAATTTGGTATTTATGAATTTCAGGGAAATAATACAAGACCGTCGTTTATTAAGAATACATATTGTTGCGTACTTGGGGGTCCGTAAGTTGTCCGAGAATGAAAGGCGAAACTTGCAAAAATTCAGTGATGTATTCACAGAAAGTTCCAGAAAAATACAGGTCTATAAACCAAGTATCAGCTTCAAATCAACCAGTAAACACAGCTTAAACAACAGCCGTTAACAGCAAAACAACAGTACAAACTGTTTAGCAATAACACATAAAGAAAGTCTCATCCAAATAGACTCAAAGCAAAGCAAGCATTTGACGAAACTGACACAGATCTGACACTGACCGCCTTGGTGAAGAAATGCTCCTTTTATACTTTTCTATCGAACACAGACTGTTCTGGAAAATTCTCGTATCTCATAATGAGATTAGAGCTTCCATATTTGGTATATCCCTAATAAGGATTTTCTCGCCAAGGTCGCCAAAAAATAGCCAAGGAGGGAAATAGTCGCCAAATTTGGCACCAAATCCATTTCTTCCCTTATAGTAGCTTTTTTAAGTGTTTTTAAGGGAAAATTGGGCGATTTTACGCTAAAACGACTAGAAATGCACAAAGTTAGCATTTTCTTAACTTTACTAAACCTTTTGAAAGAATTTATACAAAAATAAATGCGATTATTTACAATTTTGTAACACTTTATAGGATATACAAATAGAGATACAGCGGGGGGTTGAGGGGGGCTGCCGCCCCCCTCAAGAATGTATCTGATTATGGTAACAAGTCGATAGAATCAATATATACGATTATATAATAAGGAATAAATAAAAATGACCTATTGAATAATGTCTGATGTAAATAGGACGTTGAGGCTCCTGATCTGCAGATCCACTAGTCTGTAAAACTGCTTTCACTGCAGCAGTACAAATGACGTAGGGGAAAAGATATAATCCGTGGCAACAATATGAATATTGTAAATTTATTGATTTCATAATATTAAACTTTTTAACAGAATATTGGAGTTTTTCTCACTTAAATTTATAGGATTAATGAGCTTTGTGAGTGTAGTTCAATGGAGCGTTCTCTGAATCATAAGTATGAAAGGTGCCTCTTGATACAGCAGCCCTTTAAATATAATACACTATTATACTAGAAAAATATTAATATTATTATTAAAGGATATCTTGGTTAAAATAAATAAAGAAAGAAAGAAAAAATAAAGAAAACATCTTAAAACATTATAATATATCTATAATTGTTATATTAAACTAGAATTGTTGTGTATATTTAAAGAACTCATATACATACTGATAAAATGTGCTGCAATTTCACGAAAACTTCGTAATTAATTTATCACTGTAGAAACGTTACCGCTAACGTGCAGAAATACTTTCAAAATATGCTTTAACTCAGGTAACAACTTAAAAATAGTTTTAAAATACCAGGTTGCGATCTAGCTGAATAGTCGGATACTCTTTTCACCTGGTCTTCAGCTTATGCTAATTTCTAACTCCAAAGGAAAAGTCACCAGAGAGTTTAATAACAATTGCGATATCAATATAAATAATTACAATAATGATAAATACTTATAATAATGATTATAAGTATAAAATGATGAAATGCTTTTTTTTAAATTATGTATGTACAATTATAGACCAGAAAGCAAATGTCTCTAAAAATAAATAAATAAATAAAATAGTAAATAAATAAATGAATAAATACAGTCGGCAGAAAATTATTGATGCACACATCCCCGTTTTAATTTTTTTTTTTTAGTTTGATCACTTAATTTTTATCATGAAATTACTTTTTTATAAACAGTATAAGACTAGGATCATGATTCGACAAATATTTACTTAACAAAACAGTATTAGGTGCCAATCTTTTAAGTGGGAATTATTGCTAGTGCTTCAATAATTTTACTGCGAACTGTATCATTATGTGTCCCCTAGAAATTTTAAATGTTGATTTTTATAAATAAAAGAGAAATATTCCTCTAAATAGAAAGAAATGATGATAATAAAAAATAAGGATCATAAGTATAAAGTGAGGAAATGCTTTTTTAATGTTGTATTGAATTTATTGTGCTGTAATAAAAAATAAAAATAATAAAATAAAATAAAATAAAATAAATAAAAAATCAGTACCGCATGTTATTTGACTCAAGTTAAATAATAACATATTTCACTCTTTACTTAAAAATTGTAACGACGCTATTTAAAGGAAACTATAATATGGTTGAAAGCCACAATTATCACCCCTGCCCAAAGAAAAAATCAATGCCGTATGTTATTTTGACTGAAGTTAAACATTTTACTCTTTACTTAGGAATTTTTAACGGTGTTATTAAACAAGTAAATAAATAAATAAATAAATAAATACTATAATATTATAGGAAGCCTCAAATTTTGCTATCCTTCAAATAAAGAAAAAGTCAGTGCCGTATGTTATTTTGACTTAAGTTAAATAATATAGTTTACTCATTACTTAGAAATTATAACGGCGTTATTTAAAAGGAACTATTATATGATAGAAAGCTGCAAATTTCGCTACCGTTCAGACAAAGAAAAAATCAGTGTAGCATGCTATTTTGGTTTTAGTTAAATGACATATTTTACTCATTATTCAGGAACTGTAACCACGCTATTTAAAGGAAACTATAATATGATAACTCAATAATGCATAACCGCGTTATCGTATTATTCAACAATGTAGCTTCTGCTTGGTTATAACGCTGATTTATGGTTCGATTTCAGCCGCAGCCGCAGCCTAAACATAATTTCTTTTTTTTCTTATATTTTTTCATTTAATTTATGTAAAAAATGGTTTTTCTTGTTATTTATTTATTTATTTTTTATAATTGTTTTTGTGAGTCAGATAACAAAGTATGTATTCATTAATTTTCAGTAGTGCTGCGTGTTATTTTGTCCCTAATTAATTAAAATCATTCGCAGATTTATATATATATTTGCTATCTTTAAAATATGTTATAACTTTCCTAATAAAAACTATTTCATTTACTGTTTTCTTTTCTTTCCAAAGTAATTGTTTTTCTTTCCTATATTTGGGACAGAAATAAATGTAAAGTAAAATATCCTTTTTCATAGAAAAAGTCATCAAATAACATAATTTTTGCAAGAAAGTATTGATTAAATTACAAGTACTTTTTTTTTTTTTTCAGCAAGAAATTAAAGGGTTTTTCTCAATTGAATAAAGAGAAATAAATATATAAATAAAATAAAAATATATAAATAAATAAAATAAATAAATGCAAAAATTAATTAAAAATTTAAATTAAATTAAAATACTATTTTAAATATTTTTTATATATGACGGAAAAAACTTCAATTCTTAGGTAATTATACAATATATCAGTTGTAATTTTTTTATAACAAACACAAAATAAAACAAAAATCCCTATATAAAACAATAGACAAACTTCTTTCAAAATATTCTGGAATTTTACCAGACGTAATTAAATTTTCTTGAATCAGTAGGAATGAAATAAATACGAAAAATAAATAAATAAATAAAAATTAGTAATATACATATAAAGAAAGTAGATAGATATAAATAACAATAACACGATATTTCCTTTTATACACACGCGTCTATGACCTAAATAAATTTCGTTAATCATTTACTTAAAAAAAAAAAAAAAAAAACCTCACATCAAATAGAGTATTTGTTTATTAAAAAAGCACTCTATCTCTCTTTTATTTATTTATTTCTATTTCTATTTCTATTAATTTATTTATTTATTCGCGAGTATCTCCTATTAACAAGGAATTTGTTAAAAGTTATTCTGTTAATCAATGTATTAAGAGATAAATAAGATGGGTAAAAGAAAATATTTAATACAAATATTAAATTATAAGTATATTTGTAAGGAATTTTTCATTAAACGATATATAAAATAACTAAGCAAAAAGAACATTTTTATTATAATTGTGATGTAACTATGAGTGTAACTATGTGATGTAACTATGAGTGATGTAACTATGAGATTATAACTATGAGTGTAACATGTTCCATTTTTATAAAAGAAAAGAAAAAAATTGCAACCACGTTTTTAAATTTTCTGTTGAATCATACAAACTTGACAATTCTATATATTGATTAGTACTGGACGATATCAGAAATTAAATATCGCGATATATCACCAAGTTAATATCGATATTAGTGATATATTGCGATATTTCTTTCAAGACAGGAAAAAATAGACATTTGCTATTTTTTAATGACATATGCACACGCATTCTAAAGTATACAAGTATAGAGTGTTTTCCATGTATTTTCTGGTATATTACTACCATAACTTTATCATTAAACGAAAAAAAAAAAAAAAATGCATAAAAAGTGAATCAATATTTTGTGTTTCTTATAACTTATACTATTGCTTTTTAGTGTACCTCTGTATAGTTTGTCCTCTATTCTTCCCATTTTAAGCTTTAATTATTTTAAAATCATATTTTAACACAGCTAGTATGTGATCTGGGTTTTATTTGTACCAAGTATATCAAAATTCATAATTCTACTATAAATAAAGCTTAAGAAAAATTGTCTTAAGATGTAGGTATTAAATAACAATGAAAATCATTTTAAATAGTCAAGAATTGCCATTGGATACACTTTTTTTGGTCGTAGAGAGTAATGTTTTTTACTTAAAACTCTTATATGCATCCTAAATGTCAGTTACTTGTCATTTTTATTTTTGTATCTGCTTACCAAATCATTACAATATTTTTAAAATATATATATGTTCAATTCACATTCGTAATAGTTTCACAATAATTGAAAATTGAATTATATATATATATATATAAGTATGTATACATTGTCAGTATAAAAATTATATTATTTAAACAAAATTATGTTAAAGTTTCATTTTGTTACTTAAAGTAACTCATTTTGCATTTAAACCAATTTTATTTATCATGTACGGCTTAAAAAAAAAAAAAATAATAAATAAATAAATAAAAAGGAAGAGAAAAAATAAATGCTACATAAAAAAAGTAATGAACTATCCAATATTATATAATTCTATAAAGAAACTGTCACTGGAAAATTACTGAAGATAAAACTTTGTTTTACATCAGTCAGATAGCACACTTTCTCCCTTCCCATGTTATCCAATGGGATTTTTGTCGAGTCGTTTTATAAAAATATTTTATTAAAAGATGAATTTTTTCAAATTCTGTTTTTTGAATATTACTCTTTGAACAGGTCGTCTTTTAGCTTAAATTCTGTTTTTTGAATATTACTCTTTGAACAGGTCGTCTTTTAGCTTAGTGAGTAACTTTTCGAAAAAATAAATTTAAATATTTTACTTAAAGTCCATAATTTACTTATTGAAATAAAATATTTAAATTAATTTTTTCGAAAAGTTGCTCACCAAGCTAAAAGGCGACCCGTTCAAAGAGTAATATTCAAAAAATAGAATTCGAAAAACTTCATTTTTGAATGAGATATTTTTATAAAACGCAGCAACGAAAATCCCATTGGATAACATGGGAAAGGAGAAAGGGAGATATCTGACTGATGTACAGCCTTAATAAAAAAAAATATTTTATCGAAATATTTAATAATAATAAAATAATAATAATATTAATAATAAAATGCATTCTATAATTGCTTATATTTTCAGAAGTTTTTTTTGAAGTTTCTTAGCGTTTAGCTAAGAAAATTTGCAAAAAAAACTCTTCTAGTAGCTATCAGTTCGGCTTTGATGATCTTTGTTAAACACATATTCAAGCTCGCATCTCATTCGTCAGGAAATATCGATACTTTGAAATAGACCAATATCAATGAACCAATAGCAGGAAATGAGCTAAAACAAAAGATATCGTTTTCATTCGTCATAATAAGCGTTTGTTTTTTTATCGCCTTGTCTGTGGTTTTTCATCACCTACGATATGATCCAGGAGCGGTGATGTGCAATATTATCAAAGAACTTACACTAACGGTAGTATAAATGCTTTCATATTATCGTTTAGGGTCAGGTAAATGCATGAATGTAGAGTGGGAAGTCAATATACTGTGATAACTTAATTTGCTTGATGAATATCATTCAGACTTTTGGACAGTGATATTTTCGATTTGGTAGATAGCACGAATAAAGATAAAGAAAGTAGATACACTTTTTTTCTTAATGAAAGAGAGATATCGTTTGGGGTTGGGATTATGTTTCTCTATTTTAGTCTGTGAGCAATAGAATAGGAGGGAAAAAGAAAAAGGGTTGCACTATTCAGCTTTCTTTTTGCTCGGGCTTTGTTCGGCGCGTGGTGATGCATGCTTAGTGGGGAAAGCAGAATAAGAAGAAGGTATTTAAGATTGGCGTTCATTATTATTTATCGGCACATTGATGGAGCGCGCACAAGGGGTTGTATTAGTATAAGCTAT
Organism: Salticus scenicus; assembly: GCA_963930645.1. Taxonomy (NCBI): domain Eukaryota; kingdom Metazoa; phylum Arthropoda; class Arachnida; order Araneae; family Salticidae; genus Salticus; species Salticus scenicus. The sequence goes on from OZ005659.1 coordinate 241,398,794, forward strand.
ATGGCGCGCGTTTTGTTCGGTGCGTGGTGGGGAAAGCAGGATTTGAAGAAGGTATTTAAGATTGGCATTAAACATTATTTGTCGGCGCATCGATCGATCGCTCTGTGAGCGCTATGAAATATAGTTAGAGGGATATATTGGCAGAGCAAGATGTTTAATATCGTTATCGCGATATTAAAAAAATATTGATACTTGGGGATATATTGATAAATACTCCAGCCCTAATATTGATAAACACTTCTTTTTCTTTCTT